>KN805448.1:0-132792 GCA_000818945.1 Schizochytrium sp. CCTCC M209059
TCGGAATGAATGAATAAATGACTCGGAATGAATGAATAAATGACTCGGAATGAATGAATGAAAGAACACATGAAAGAACGAATAAATGAAAGAACGAATGAATGAAAGAATGAATGAATGAATGATGAATGATTCGGAATGAAAGAACGAATGCGCGACGAGGAGAGGCCGGGACGACGCCGGAGTCGCGGCCGCCGCGGTGCAGACCGCCATTGACCGCGCCCGACCGCGCGCGCGACCCGCGGGCGAGCTCGGAGACGCGGGAGCGGACGGCGCGCGCGCGCGAACGGCGGCGGCGCGGGCGATGATGGAGGGCAAGATGGAGGGCGGCGAGGAGGGCGGCGAGGGCGAGCGCGGGCGCTGGCAGGACGCGACGGCGGAGGTGGGCGCCCTGTGCGAGGCGCTCGGGCTGGGCGGCATGGTCATGCGGGAGGGGTTCACGCTGCAGGAGAGCATGAACGCGCTCGAGCTCATGTCCCCCAAGATGGACACCGGTATGAACGCAGACGCCTACGAGGACCTCGCGCACAGGCTCGCAAAGGGGAAGATCCGCGTGCCCGTGGAGAGTCTCGAGGAGCTTGACTGGGTCGCGGCACAAGTGCTCATCAGGGAGCTTGCTTGGCACGACGGACACTTGCTGGCCGCATCGGTCTACGCATGCGCGCATCTCTGCCCTCAAACCCAGAGCCTGCTCAAGCCCTTTGTCAGGGATCTCTTTAAGCGCTGGCAGGACCAGCAGCCCGACACCCCCGCCGCGAGCAAGTCCGAAAAGAAATCTGCCACCGCGAACACCGCCAAAGATGCAAGTCAACCCTTTGCTCTACTCGAGGATGACACCGACGAGGTTGTGCTCGCCTCGGTATCCTTCGTGCTGTTCACAAGCATCATTAAGTCTTGCGGAGTCGCTAGGCTCTGCATCCGTCGCGGTGACATTTACGAGGAAGAAGATTGGTCTTCGCAGACATTTGGACTTCCTCTGGGCGAAAACACCGATGCACCGGGCACGTTGGAAATGATCAACTTCGCGCAGGACGTCTTGCGCGCCGCGCAGGCCTCGGGTCGCAAAGCATTTGCAGGCAAGTGTGAGCGTATTGCCCAGCACTTGCTCTTTCGGTCTCTGTATCTGCAGGCCCTCCATGAAATGCTGCGGCCCAACATCGAGGGATGGTCGACGGCCGAGAAACTTTGGGCCCAAATGGCCGAACTGGTGCCCGTCGTCGGCCCCGCGAGCGTCTCCGACATCGAGCCGCAAGAACGATGGAAGGCGGCTTTCGATGCAGACATTCATCGCAAGCTTTTGGCGTCCGCTCCACCACGCGCCGGCCCTACGTGCGAGACAGCTCCAGCGCAGCTCGCTTTTGCCAACTTTATTGCAGACATGCAAACGGCGTGCGCGCTACGCAACACGGACACCCTCTTTGCCATGTACAATGCGCTTATGCGATTCTCTCGTCGCACGCCGAGCATTGTCGTGCGATCTCTCGTTATGCTCATGCTCTACTGCGAGAACGAGCTGGCCATGGGACGCATCGCTTACGAAGGATGGATCATGGACGATCTCCAGGCGTATGGCGTCCCCGTGCACCTCCGGGAAACCGAAGAGTGCAGGAACTATGCCAAGTTCGCTGTCAAGCATATGTACGACGTGCTTCGCATGCTGCTCGCGAACCGGGCGCGCCAGCGTCGCAATATTGCCAACCTGCTGCCGGACTGGGCCGCCATGCAGCAAGAGGCCGAGCTCTATGACCACATGGCCTTTGTCAAGGCCAACCCGGGCTTGCCTCGTCTTGAGGACATGACCCGGGAACAGCTGCGCGAGAACATGCACTTTTACATGGGCAGCTGGGCCACGGAGTGGACGATCCGGTTGATGTTGCACCATCTGACTCTCGGCTTCGAGCTCGACCTCTACAACATCAACGAGTATGCGGCCGTGTTTTGGTATGGCCAGGATCTTATGGCGCGCTTTTTGGCAAACCGCGACGAGACCACCAAGTTCAATATGGAGCTCCTCAACCGGCTCACACGATCGGCGGAAGACTCTTCGCTCCCTAAAAAGGCGCAACGTTCTGCCGCTGCCCGCTGCGTTGGTCTTCGCAAGCTCATCAGCGAGCAAAAGACCAACATTGCTCTCGTCAAAGAACGTCTCTGTGTTGAGGTGGAGCGACTTTGTCTTGATGGCCTCTTGCGCTTTGTCATTGGCCTTGCCAAGGCGGGCCGTTTCCCCCCGCCCCAGCTCGAATTTGGCTCGGACAAGATCCGCTACAATCATCGATTTACGCCCTATAGCTACTTGGCGATGCCCCGTTTCCTCCCGTACGAGTCATTCACGCAAGTCACGAACATGGAAAATTACGAGACGAGGCAGCTGCTCGAGAACGCCGCACTCTTTCTCGAAAAGGCGCGGTCGCTCCTTGCTTCTGCGATGAAGGCGCCCAACATGACCGATGTGGAAAAGGCCTACTTCAAGGCGCTCTTCAAGGTGGTTATTTCCAATAACGTCAACGTCACACGTGCGCTCGAGGGCGTCGACAAGCCTTTGCCCGAAGGCGCGCGCCCTCACGTCGAGGCGCAATTTCCATCAGCAAAGGACTCGTGCTTCTTTCCTGTTGTTGTCAGCAAGGAGTGAGGGCTAGACTCTGTCCATGGAGACGGGTCTTGAACTGGACTGATGGACGCCATCACTTCGACCACCACCACCACCAGGGACAACAAGAACAACACCTTATCTAAGCTTTTCCCTTTCCTTATTATATTTTGGTTGGGGGGAAACAATAAAATCAAGTAAGCAGCTAGGTTTTGCTTTCCTTTCAATTGTCAGAGTCCGCATACTATACGACCATCATCATCATCAGCAGCAGCAGCAGCAGCATCATTATCATCATCATCAGCAGCAGCAGCAGCAGCAACAGCAACAGCATCAAGATGAACATCACATCATCATGAATCAAACTCGTAGGCAACGAGGCCGCGAGTAAAGTACGAAAAGTCGCGGATAGGCACCTTGACGCCACTGAGCGGGCCAGACCGTTTCACTTTTTTGGGGTCTTCTTTGCCGCCCACAAGGGCAAAGTCCGCCTTGGCAGCGCTCGTCGTCGTCGTGCGCAGACCAATGTTCTTGAACATTGGCATCATTTCCTTAAAGTCCCGGGCCGCGTCCGCAGTCAAGAACATGATTTTGCCTGCGAGAAGAGGTTCGCTCCGGGCATCGCGTCTGGCAAGGGTCTGCTCAAGGTCGACGTTTTGCGCGAGCTTCTTGTTGAAGCCCCGCGGCGCATATTCTTCAGTGTTCTTTGCCGGGAAGCGGTTGGTCGCGCTGTCTTGGAGCCAACCGTAATTCACAATGCGAGGGCTCGCCCGACCACATAGCGCGAGGCACTCGAGAAGTTTGCGCGAGGTCGGGAACTTGGCATCTGCCTCACCCGTGCCTGCAACGAGGTGCGTCAGGCTCACTGCCGGGTCGTTCTCTGCAAAAGAGCCACCCATGGCCCCAATGCACTTGAGCGCCCGCTTGCGCTCTGCCTTGTCATCCATGTCGATTCCTGTGATTTGCACGCGAACATCCCCTGGTAGAATTGGCGCTGCACTTCGCGCTGCGGAGCCCTGTGCAGCCCGTTTGGCCGGCCGCGACGCTTCATCGCCAGTTTCGTCCCTGGCTGCCTCCGCAGCGCGCTTGACGCCACCGGCCTGTCGGCGCGTTTTGGTGGGCACGATCTTTTCAGACTTATTCGCCTTGGTCGTCGTCCTCGTGGCCTTTTGCTCGTGCGCAGGCGATTCTCCGTCGGAAGACTCCGTTTTTCGACGAGTGCTCCGCCGCACGCTATCCGACGTAGACGTCTTGGCTCGCTTCGCCGCAGTTTTCCTTTCCGCGGTCCTTGGAGCTGACTTGCGTGCACTACGCGTCGCGCGAGAAGTGTTGCCTTCCTCTTCTTCCTCTTCTTCTTCATCGTCGTCGTCGTCATCGGATTTCTCGCTCGGCTTCTTGCTTCCGGCTGTGGCTGCCTTGCGCGTGCTTCTGCGAGGGGTGGTATCCAGGGCCTTCCCGATTCGTTTGTCTGAACCCCGCGTCTTTCGTGGCGTCGCTACGGCATCCTCTGAAACCTCAACTTGGCCGTTTCCCTTCACATCCTTGGCTCTACCCTTTGCGCCGTCGTTCGAGTCGAAATCCTCAAGATGTTGCCTCGATTCTGCATAGTGCTTTCCGAGGTATGTGATGAAGGCTTCTAAAAGTTTTGCGCGGACGCGTTTCCGTGAGATTAATTTGGAGGGAACACCATACTCCCGCGTCATCGTGTCCTTGATCTCTTGGAGATCATCAATATCCATCAACCGCTGCACTTGGGATTCTGTCCAAAAGTACTGTCGAACGCGCTGCCTTCGCTCCTCAATTGTGGCCTTGCCCTTGGCGCTAAAATAATCCTCGCTATCTGCGATCGCTGTCTTTTCTAGGATGCTCTGAATGGCTGCTGCATCCATGTCCGAAACGTCTTGAGTACTGGGACCCCAATCTTCTTCTTCGCCGCCGCCGCCACCGCCACCGCCACCAATATCTTCATCTTCGTCGCTGTCTTCAACTTGCAAGTGAGCGAGGTCCGGGCTCTGAGCCCCAGATTCGCGGTCTTCTCCGTCATCGTCTTTCTCCTCGCACAAGTCCTTCTTGTTGAGGACTTTATCGTCTTGGACATCCTCATCATTGTCATCGCCCACACTGGCGTCACAATCTTGCGTCGCGACAAAAGCAACATCGTCCTCTTCGTTAGAGTCATCGTCGGGACCACTCTCGATGTCGTCGACCTCTGACACGCGCTTCTCGTCCATTTGGTCGTTTGTATTCATCGCAACACCATCCTTGCTCTTGTCCGTGCTCTTTGTGTCATCGTTGGTTCCGCCGCTCTCCTTGCTGTCGTTCGGTGCGTTATTTGCGTTGTCCTCGACGTTGACCTTGGCTTGCTTGTCGTCTGTTGTTCTGTTGACAGCCTCTTTACTAATAGTGCTTTCTCCAGGACCATCGTTTTCAGCGCCCTCGACGCTGTTCTCGGTCCCGGCCTGTTTGTCATTTATTGCGTTGTTCGCAGCATCGTACTCGGCAGCGTTCGTGGCACTTTCAGCTCTTTCTAAGCCCATAACAAGATTCGCTTTTCTCTTGGCTTGCTGCTGGTCATCTGGGTTTGCAACTGCATCAGCTGTGCTATTGCTTGAAGTGCCCGCTGAATCCTTGGCTTCTTCTTTGTCCAAATTGTCCGATGCAAGACCTTCATTCTTGGCCATTTCCGTGCTGGCGTCTTGCTTATCGTTGGTATTGCCTTCCACATCATTCTTTCTTTCACAAGCGTCGTTCCCTGTCGATTTATCTGACTCGCTGACACCTTTGACACTTTCACTTGTATCAGTGCTCTTCACCAGAGGGTTGCCCCCTTCTTCCTCGTTGGTCTTGCTAGCATCCATCGCTCTTGCATCGTCATCGCCATCACCATCTGCACGGTCAGCTGCATCTTTGTCCGTTTCTGGCGCCGGTTGCGTGGACTCAGACTTTGCAACGTCGGATCCAACTTTGTCCGCGTCACCGGCAGGCTGAGCAGTTGTTGTCTCAGACGTTGCGGGTTGCTGTTCGCTTTCGGAAGCCGTCGAAACGTCGTCTGGAACAATCGTGTCTGGGATTTCTTCAGGCGTATCAGAAACCTTTTCTGCCTCATCCTTGTCCTCGCTTGGTTGGTCCTCCTTGTCGTGATGGGCATTCTTTTCCTCGTCGTCATTTGCAGATTCTTCATCGGAATCATCCATGGCAACTCCCATGAGGTTTTCGGACCCATCGCTCCAGCCATCACCTGGATCATCGCCAAGTATGCTCGGCAGACCCGTAGAAAGAAGCGACTCGCGCGTCTTAAGCTTTGTACCCGCTCGTACTGTTTCTGTCCCGGCAACGACGCGCTCTGTGGCTGGTACAGCCGCCGGCGTGGTGGTCTCGGTGGCGTGAAATGGGGGCGGGGTGGGTGTGATCGCTAGACGCTGTCGCTCCGTGGGCGGAAAACGTGTTGCAGGGGTAGTGGGCGTCATGACGGGGGTCGCAGGCACGCCAGTGCTCTCATCCTCGAGGACCTGCGTCGCGGGGAGTTCTGGAGACTGGAACTGCACTGATCGGGATGGATTGCGGGCTGCTGGGGTTGATCCCGCCACGCTGGCGTTCGATCCGTCATGAGATTCGTCGCAAACTTGTGTGGGTGGGAAGTCTGACGATGCCGACGAAGAAATCTTAGCTTCGGGCAAGTTGGCAATCTTCACGTCTGCGCGAATCTTGCTCTTGGCGAGGAGGTTACAAACCAGTTTATCTCCGATCGAAAAACTATCTCCGGCCTGGAGCATTTCATTTTTCAACAGCGGGATCGGTTTGCCATCAGCAAAATGAGCTGGAGAAGCGCTATTCTCCACATTAAGAAGAAAGCTTCCGCCTTGAATCACATAAACGCCGAGTCGAAGTTCTTTGGCGTCGACCTCATTAAAAAGTGACACAACAACCGCAGGTTCTCCGTTACTTGTTGAAGCGGCCATTTGCGTGTAAGAGCCCAGCAAGACGGCCTCTTGTCTATGTTGCGTGCCATCAGCCCTCTTCTCTGTAAAGACCGCCATCCCGCTGGCTTCTGAAGGATCCATCTTCGACACCAGGATTTGGTTCTATAATTTGACCTTTTGTCAGATATCTTGTTCTCCTTTGTTGTCGTTGCTGTCGTCGTTGCTGTTGTTGTTGCCGCTGTTCTCGAAGTAGCGAGTGGGTATCGAGGGATCCCGCGGGGCGTCTTCGCCACGCTTGGCCGCTGCTTTCACGCCGCCGGTCAACCGGCCGACCGACTGAACGTCCGTCCGTCTCCGACACGCAGCCAGTCGGCCCGCAAACCCGAGGCCGACCCGACCCAACCCGTTTGCAACGCAGCGCAACGCAGCGAGCGCAGCGCAACACAACGCAACGCAACGCAGCGCGGCCGCGAAGGCGCTGGGCTTGAGGGTTTGCCTGGTAAGGTGGTAGTACCCGTAGTACGTAGTAGCCTATAGTAAGCAAGGAGAGCGCGGAAGTTTGAATTTGAATTTGAATTTGAATTTGAATTTGAAGATTTGAATTTGAATTTGAAGATTTGAATTTGAATTTGAATTTTTTGGCGCAAGTCCAAGTGTGTTGCACGGGATTTGACTGTGAAGCGCCGTCGTTCGATTGATTCTTCACTTTCCTGAATGGGTTTTTCCTCGTTTGGGGCTGTGCGTGCCGCCGCGACGAGACAATGGAGGAGAGAGAGGGAGAGCGAGGAGGGAGACACGCGCGCATCGCTGGCAGCCAGGAAACGGCGCGAGGTCTCGGGCCCGCGCGGCGCACGACCCGAGTCCGTCGCGGCGCAGACCGCGCGCGCGCGCCCCCGCCCCCGCCTCGCCCGCCCCGTTCGGGCCCCGCGCGGCGGAGTCCTGCGTGCGGACCAGAGGGGCGCGGAACTTGGAGGGGAAAACCAAGGGACGTCAGTCAGACATGGCGGGCACCGCGGGCCTGCCGCCGACGCTGCCGTCCTCGAGACGCGGGGCGCGGTCGAGGGCGGCGCGAGGGGGAGGACCGGCGAAAAGGCCACGCCCGCGTCCGCGCGCCGCGGCGGCTCCGCAGCCGTCCAAGGTGGCGAGGTCCGAGCCTCCAGAGGGGAGGACCCCAGTCCCCGCGACGACCACTACTGCGCCTGAGACTGCGACAACACCAGCGACAACGACAACGCCAACAGCAGTAGCAGCGGCAGCAGCAACAGCAGCAGCAGCTACAACAACAACAGATACAGCACCGGAGACAGCTTCTGAAGAAAATTCTTCGCCGACGACTTCGAGCTTGCCGGCTGCACCCACGACTCTTTCAGAAGATGGAACCGCAGAGAGCACAGCACCCCCGATTCTGACTGCGACGATATCGTCTGTATCTGCCCCAGCAGTGTCTGAAGGGGTCCAAGATAACCGACAAGGCCAAGACGAACATGCACAAGGCGAGCGCGCGGGGTCCGGCAGTACCTCTGAAATTCCTTCTCCGCCGCCAGCTGCAGAACCACAAACGCGTGCTGGGCACGAGCTCAGATCGCGGCTTTCGCGCCGATTGAGCAACAGCAGTGCCCGCACCGCATCAACTGCAGGTCATCCACATCCGCATCCGCATCCGCATCCGCATCCGCAACCACATCCGCACTCTCATTCGCAACGTCTGTCCAATCTATCTTCATTTACAGGAAATGGTGGAGCAGGAACAGGAGGAGCAGGAACAGGAGCAGGAGCAGAGGCAGTGCCCGCTTCGAGCGTGTCCGTTGTCGAGACTAGCAGCGAGCCAGCTGACCCAAATGACTTGAGCAAGCTGCCCATGAAAGCATTCCTCCGTAACAGACCCAAGGGAGTCCCAGCCCCGAGTGGCGTGCGGAGGCGGGAATTGCAGCGTGCCAAGCGGGCTGAAATGAAGCGACTCCGTGCAATGGGAATCGATCCTCAAGAGGCGGAACGCAAGATTAAAGAAGATGCCGAGAGAGCGAAAGCGGAAGCCGAGCGCGAGGCGGCCAAGCCCCGCGCCCCCAAGGCCACAATCAAGAATGGCAAGCTCGTCCTCGATGAAGAAAGTATCGTGTGGCGGCCCAAAGTGCAAGAGGTCGATGAGCTTGCCGTTCAGGATGACGAGGGCCATCGCATTACGTCACAGTCCTACTCGAAGCGCCAGGGTGGACCTCGCTGGACCGAGGAGGAAACGCGCATCTTTTACATGGCCCTGCGACAATGCGGCCAGGATTTTTCCATGATCGCGGCGTTTTTCCCCAAACGTACGCGGAAGCAGATTGCCAAAAAGTACAAGCGCGAGGAGCGGCAGCGACCTGATCTGGTTGAACGTGCTCTGGACCGCAGCATTGCTCTCCCTCTTGAGATGGAGGCGCTCGAGCCCAATTTGCTCAAAGACGTGCAGCAGTTCGAGGCCCAGTTGGAGAAACGCGGCATGGAACCCGCTGCCACGCTCGAGGACGCCATCAAGAACGTTAATTTCGCTGCTGATGCTGCTGAGGACGGCGCAGAGGAAGAAGGGAAGAATGCAACCTCCTTCGAGGCTGACGGGAACGGTGGCCGGAATGAAGACAATGATGAAGACGAGGACGAGGACGAGGACGAGGACGAAGAAGACGAAGATGATGATGGGAACGACGATCTCGACTCCGCGCTCTAGACGAATTGTCCGTCCCTCTATTCTATTCGCCCCGGCGAGTCGTCCGCGAAGGGCTTTTGCGGCAGGGTGGACCGCTGTCAAAGACCTTTTCCGCCTGACTAGCCTAGCCTAGCCTAGCCTAGCCTAGCCTAGCCTAGCCTAGCCTAGCCTAGCTTATTCGTATGCTCATAACGAACGTGAAGCTGGTGATCGATCTTGTCATAACCAGGCTCAGACCCAATTCCCTGCTCTCTTCACTCACCCAGGTTCCTGCCCGAGCCTTGCCGCTGCTCCTGCTCCTGCTCCTGCTCCTGCTCCTGCCCCTGCTCCTGCTCCTCATGCTGCCGCACAGCACCAGAAAGTAGGTGGTCCCAGCCGCAAAGACGCAGAGCGCCCTGCAGTAAGAAGTACAGTATAACTTGCTGCTGCTGCTGCCGCTGCTGCCGCTGCTGCTGCTGCTGCGCAGTGTCCCGCGCCCGCGAACGGAGCAGGTCGGGCGGGGCGAGGCGAGGCGAGGCCGCCAGAACGCAGACGCGGCGATCGAGGCGCCGACGGCCGCGCGCGCGCGAGCGAGCGAGCACGCCCCGGCCCGAGCTGCTCCTGAGCGGCGGCGCGGTGACGGCGCTGTACGAGTCGCGCGTGGAGAAGGGCCTCATCAACGATGACCCCAGCCAGCGCGTCGCGTGCGCGCACCTCGACAGGGTCTACGAGGACGTGCTCGCCTTCGAGGAGGGCCGCCACGAGAGGCTGGACTTGTGGAAGCGCGAGCGCCGCGCCGCCATCGAGGCGGACGCCAAGGCCGCCGAGGAGGAGCAGGCCAAGTCTTCCGGCTGGTTCGCCAAGCTCTTTGGCAAGACTCGGCACGAGGGCGGCGCCGCCGGCGCGGCCAAGGCCGAGGCCGCCAAGCGCGAGGAACAGGCTGCGCGCTCCAAGCTCAACGCCGTCAAGGCCATCGAGGCGCCCCAGAGCCTGTACATGTATGGTGGGCCTGGCAGCGGCAAGACGTACACGATGCACTTGCTCTACGATGTGCTCGAGATCCCCGGCAAGCGGCGCGTGCATTTCCACGAGTTCATGCTGCAGGTGCACCGCATGCTGCACTCGCTGCAGCAGCGCGGCTTCAAGAGCGATGAGATGATCGAGCGCTGCGTGGATGCCCTCTACGAGGAGGGCTGGGTCTTGTGCTTTGACGAGTTCCAGGTCACCGACATTGCCGACGCCATGATCATCCGCCGTCTTTTTGACTCGCTTATGGCACGCGGCGTCGTTGTCGTTGCCACGAGTAACCGCGCTCCCTCGGAGCTCTACAAGAACGGCATTCAGCGTGATCTCTTTGTTCCTTTTATTGAAGACGTGGAAAAGAATTGGGAGGTTGTCAACGTGCAGTCCGAGACGGACTACCGCATGGTGACCCTTGAGGCTCTTGACAAGAAGAAAAAGAAGAAAAAGCAGCAGCAAAAAGAACAAGGAAAGGACGGCGGTGAGGCCAGCAAAAACAACAAGGACGATGAAGAAGACGACACCAAAGTTTACTTTACAACGAGCGGCGGTGTCGGCGGCGCAGCGCAGTTCGAGCGTCTCTTTGACTCATACACCAAGGGCAACGTGCTGCAAAACAGCTCGCTGAGCGTGCAGGGCCGGAAAATCAGAATCCCCGAGGCCGCGCGGAACGAGGACGTGGCCCGATTTACCTTTGACGATCTCTGCGGAAAGCCCATGGGCGCCGCCGACTATTACGCAATCGCCTCGACATTCCACACCATTTTTGTGGACCAGGTACCGGTGATGCGTCTCAATATGATCAACCAGATCCGCCGATTTATTACCATGATCGACACCTTTTACGACCAAAATGTAGTGGTCGTGATTGGGGCCGAAGCCCCCATGGGAAAGCTGCTGGACCGCGGCGACGTCATGGGCGAAGACGATTCGTCGAAGATTGCCGATCAGATCCAAGAGGTCGACATCATCGGTGACGCTACCTATGTGCCCGCGCGGTCGAACATTGACGAGATCTTTGCCTTTGACCGCACCCTTTCGCGTCTCCACGAAATGCAACGCGCAGACTACCTTCAGCGCGGCCGTGAGCGGGCCAAGCAGGGCTCCTCACCGGTCCGCTTTCTCAGTCAGTTCGAGCACGAGTCGCTGAGCAAGGGAGATATTAGTGCGCTTTGGGACCGGTACGACCTCAATGGCGACGGCGTGATCGACAACAAGGAGCTCAAGGCTATCTTGACGGACATCACCTTGTTTCGCTCGGGCCATCGCCACGTCCCGGAAGAGGTTTATTCTGCAACGCGACAAGCGCTCGCGCCGCAGGGCGACGAGGTCATCTCCAAGGACGACTTTTACGCCTATTTTTCCAAGTATGGCCTGTCCACGCGCGGCTAGGCCTGCGCGTGTGCGGACAGCCGATTTGTATACGCGAATGGGCCCGTGAAATCAATGCCTTGCATGTTGAATGAGCTTGTGCGCTTGGCAGTAAGTAAAAGAGCTCGGCTGCTACGGCAGCCTTTCAATATCATTCCGTGCCGTAACGTATCGTGTCGTATCGTAACGAATGGAAAGGAATGGAATGGTGGCGCGCATATGCATGCAGAATGAGTGGGCGCATCTTTTAACGACAAAAGAAAGAAAAAAAGGAAGAAGGAATTGCGGACCAAAGCCTGGTGGACACGCACGTACACACACACGCATACACACTGACGCGGACTCTGGTTCCCATACGCATCCAGTCCCTTCTTTTCTTTTCTTTTCTTTTCTTTTCTTGCTCAGACGTTTCGCTTCATCATTTCACCGAGCATGCATACTTTTTCGAGTAATCGCGTCGCTCGTACAACCTCACCCTCGTAGTGCGCGTGGTCAAAGCGCATACTAAATTGAATTACCAGATAGGTCCCGACGACTACTTTTTGCACAAGCAGCCGCGAGGCTCGCGTTGGCGTTGACTCGAGCCACACCGCATTGGCGGAATCTTGTCGAAGCGACATGATATCGGTCGCCGCGCTAATGAGCGGCTTGAGATTGGCCAAGACGCCAAACTGATCGACCTCCCCGGTCGAATAGCTGATACAAGAGTCCCCGACCCGGGGGTCCTCCTTGACGAGCAGAGCCAAGACCACTGCTCGATTTCGCTTTAGCTCGTCCAAAACAGGCCTGCCTGTATCCTGAATGACGGAGGAGAGTTGGAACTGAAAGTCCTGGAAGGCGTTCTGATTGAGGCCGATGCTCTTGAGGTCGTTGCGATAATTGTTCAAAAACGCTCCAAGGATCTCTGTCGCGAGCAGCTTGCCGAATTCTTCGCCGTCGTCACAGTCATGGAAAAGCACGCAAAACACCGTCTTGGGCTCGTTGCCTACAATTGTGATGGCTAGCTTGCTAAATTCCATGTACGAGAGCTGCAGCCCCGTCGTCTGCTTCGCCTTCTCCAGCATGGCCGTGATCACCGATCCGAGAAGCCTCGGCTGCTCGGCGGCGTTCACGAACTCTTTCGAGAACAGCAGCAGCCCGCTCGAGCTGATGATCAGCACGTTGCGCAGCATCGCCTTCGGGCTCAGATGGCTGCCGTCGCCTCTGCCTCCGCCTCCGCCGCTGGAGCCCCCGCTCGGACGGGCTGGGGTGGGTCGGGGTGGGTCAAGTTTTGCTCGTCTCGCTCGTCTCGCTCGTCTCGTTCACTCTGGTCTCGCTCGCCAGCTCGAGTCTGACCCGGGCCACGTCGCTGCTCCGCGCGCGTGCGCGCCTCCCTGCGCCGGCCTGCGCTTCCCCGCGTCTGCGCGCGCGCCGGCCTCCCGTCGAGCCCGCGAGCGCTCCCCGCGCGCGAAAAGAGCGCAAACGGCGACTGGCACCTCATCTCACCTCACCTCATCTCATCTCATCTCATCTCATCAAACCTGCTCGCTCTGCTCGCGGGTGTCTTTCATCCTCTGCTCCTCCTCATCGAGAAACCTGCAGAGGAAGGGGGGGGGGGGGGGGGGGAGAGGAAAGGAGTTATGGGTTGCGCGCTCAGGATGCAGGATGAGCAGAGCTGCCAGGGATAACCTCCTGCGCACGCGCAGGGAGAGCGATATGACTGATTGATTGATTGATTGATTGATTAATTGCAAGCTTCAAGGTGTGTTTCGTCTTAGAGGTTGTAAAACTGGTTGCTACAAGAGAAAATCTAGCATAGAGATACGGGTCCGATTGGGAAGGCGAATGGATAAAGGGATTTTCACAGCTTATTGGGCAGAATGAATGGCCGAAGCCGCCAGCGGAGTCCCGTGATCGGACGCGAGCGTTGCGACCTCGTCCGAGTCCGAAGTGTGCGTGGCACTGTGGTCGTCATGGTGAACCGCAGCCCCGTGACTGCTGTTGCGACGATGGCCATTCACGGGAGACGGCAGATGGACAAGCTTGCCGAAAGCCTTGGATACAGAGCCTCTCGAACCCCGAGAGGACACCGAGTGTCCGCGGGACCGAATGCGGCGATGCCTTCTGGTCCTTCGCGTCGAGGAGGTCCCCGGCGCAGGGAAAGCTACTGCAGCTGCCGAGCGAAAGACCTCGGCATTCTCCTCAACGCCGTTCGACATGCCCTCGATACCGCCAGGAAACATGGTATCGGCGATTTCGCGAGCCTTCTTTTTCCACGCCGAGTCCGGGGCGAGCGCCTTGGGAAGAATGTCGAGAATCGTGTCGTTAAAGTCTGAAATGTGTACCGGGGGCGGGCCAACGCCTAGCGCGTGGATCCGCGTACCCCAGAATCGTTGGTCCAGCAAGAGAACACCCGTAACCATGCACGGGATCCCAGAAGCGAGAGCCTCGGCCGTCGTTCCTAGACCCCCGTGAATGACGAGAAAGTCGAGGCGAGGGAAAAGTCGAGAAAATGGCGCGCCACCCACGATGATGAGTCGTTTGTCCTTGGCGTACTCCTCCGCGCGCGCTTCCTGACTTTGGTCGCGCTGCTCATCGTCGGGGCGATTACCCACAAGTGCGATAATACACGGTTTGTAGCCGCCGGGACACTTGTCGAGAATGTGCAGGGCAGATTGCAGAATCTTGATGCGCGTCACCGGCATGGAGCTGAAGCAGATGCACATGACGGGATACTCGCGGTCACGGGCGCTTTGGATAAAATCTTCGATTTCATCGCTGAGCGGGGGAACCCCCGAAGTGCGCAAAAAGATAAAGTCTGACATGCGCGTGGACACGGGCCAGTCGGGCGGCTTGCCGCCGAAGGCCTTCTCTTTGATGGGCACGACGATGGGGAACTTGCGGTCGACAATAACCTCAAAGTCATTTTTGCCTTCAAACGAACGCGAAATTCCTCTGCGCCTGTACATGTCGTCGAGCCGGGAGGTAAAGAGATTGTTTTCCATGAGGCGCTTAATGCGCCGAAAGGTCTCGTGGCCCTCGAGATCAAATGCGGACAACTCAGAGGCGTCGGCATCTGTTACTCGACGTAGAGGTGTGATGGGTGTGTACGACTTGGATGGTAGACATGTGGGCTGAAGGAAGAAGCCAATCATGGGAATCCGGAGCGCCTCGCTGATGATGAACGCCAAGTTGGCCGTCGTAAAGGTATAGCACAAAAAGTCTGGTTGCAGCCGCTTTGCCCAGTAAAAGAAGGCAGGTTCCGAATCAAAGAACTCGCGCTCCATGCGCGCAAGCATGGCGGCCTGCATCAGCCGCAGCTTAGTATTCACGGCCCATTTGGCAATGGGTTTGGCGATGCGCGCCTCCGTATCACCCCCGCTTGGCACAAAGTGGATGCTACCGCGTTCTACGTCGCAATACTTTTCAATGAGTGGCTTGTAGCGCATTTCCGTGCAAATGTAGATTTCCCACTCGAAACATTCTGCAAGGCCGCGAGCTAGCGCAATGAACGGCTGCACATCACCGCGCGTGCCCCGTGAAATAACCAGCAGACGTCGCGATCCCGAGACATCATTACGCACGGGCAGTGCATCTGTGTTTTCCTCGATGTCGCTCTCTGCCTCGTGGTCGGTATCCTGATCATGTTCTCCTTCTGCGGAATTGGCGTGTTCTTTGAGATACTCTTCGCCCGATGCCTGCACGAGCGGAGGTCCGTCAATCTCATCTTTCGAGTCGAAACGCTCATGATCGCCAATGCTGTCATCTTCGTAGTCTACCTCTTCTTCTTCTTCTTCTTCGTCGTCGTCGTCTGTACGACTGTCCTCGAGGGTGGAAGGGAGATGATTGTTCTCGTCGGAAGAGTCTCGATAGACGGACTCTTCGTCGGAAATGTCCTCGGAAAGAAGCGTTGCGTGCGTTGACATGGTCATGTAAGACGCGTGCGAAGAGTCCGAGTTCTCGGACATGGCATCTGGGTCGACGACCGCAACGCTACGATCGACGATTCCACCGTCCTTCTCGTTCTCGTTTTCCTTCTCGGTTTCGGCTGTGTTGGTCTGCCCCTCAGTAGCAGCAGCAGCAGCAGCAGCAGCAATTGCATCAGCATCGCTCTGTGGCCGTTCCTCGTTACCACTTTCGTCTGCGCTTTCTTCCTCCTCTTCGTCGGCCTTGGCAATCGCGCGAGCTTCATCTGCTAATTGTTGGATCCCGCCCTTGGGCGAGGCCGCCGTGGCGCCTTCCGAGGCAGCGAAATTGCCGACCGATAGTGCGAACTGCTGTGGACTGAGCATAGGGGCGCGCTTACGCGATTCAATGGCGCGAATGCTCAGAGTCGTCGGATTTTGCAGCTTACGATCAAAGATGGGGACACCGAGTCCTGAAAAGAGCCAAAGTTCGGGCAGCTCTCTACGCTCCATCAAGTCCTTGACAGGGATGAGCGTGCGGCCGATCTTGTGCCTTGCCGTCTCGAGCAGGTAGCTTCTGTACGCACTCAATTTGATGACGTCTGTGACATTAGCATTTTCCACGACGACGCGCAGGTTGAATGTGTGATGGCCATTGTGACCCCGGTCCGCCCGGGTTTCGATTTTACCACGCCGACGGTGGCCATTGCCGTCGTAGACATTGATGCGAACAAAGACACCGTTGCTCGAGCTGAGAAGGGTCTTGTCGTCTGGCGCGACGTGGTCCGCGCCCTCGAGCATAAAGGACAGTTCCATGAGATTCTTTTCGTCCACGTCAGTGTCAAACTCGTACCGAACGCGCTTTTCGATGCAGGCCATGTTGCGAAACTCCTCGCGTTCCTCGCGTTCTGCTGAGGTCGTGTCCTCGATGTCATCATGAGCATCATCCTCGTCGTCGCTCGGCACGTCGCTCCGGGTGGCTGGTGTCTGCGGACTTGTTGGCTGCAGCGGGCCTGGCGCCGACGAAGTCTCGAGCACCTCGTCCTGGGTCCGCGTGATCTCTTTAAGCCCGATCTCCTGCGGTGCCTTGCCATCCGGCGCTGCGCATGCCGCCAGCTTTCTGTCTCTATCGCTCACGCTCGAGCAGCAGTTGCCCATGGTGGAGAAAGCAGCAGGGCGGGCACCTTCGTCGCCGTCCTCGCCGTTGCCGCGGGTCAATTTCGAACCGCGATGCCGCGCCGAGGCCCTGCCAACCGGCCGAATCTGCGTGCGTGCCTCTCTGCGTGCGTGCGTGCGTGCGTGCCTGCCTGCCTGCCCGCGGGCCTGCCGCCGCCTGCCTGCGAGTCCGCGGGCGGGTCCCGCCGTCCGGGGCTCGGCCGCGTCCCTCGCGGCTTCAGGTCTGCGGCCTCCGACTCACCGCGGCCACCTTATAATGAAAATGGAAATGGCAATGGAAATGGATATGGATATGGAAATGGAAATGGAAATCGAGAGAAGCACGAGCGCGGCCAGGACGAGCAAGCGCGACTCAATGAGTCTTCTCTTCTCTTCTCCTTGCCTGCCTGCGTCGGCCGGCTCAGCTGGTCGACGATCGAAGGATGAACGCAATCAGGATTGCCCTGGCTGGACGACGACCACTATGCGAGCAATGACAAGCATGCGGTTGACACAGACAGCCAGCCGGCCAGCCAGCCAGCCAGCCATCAATGCATCATGGATGACGATTACCGAGGCGACAAAGATGCAGCGCAATGGGAGACAGACGCTGGCAGCTATGCTCCAGGAGGACTCGGGATGGAGGGAATCCGTGACCGCGCGATGGCGGAGACGATGCGAGCAATTGGCGACGGATCAACCCATCAACCAGCCAGCCACGCCAGCCACGCCACCAAGCCAGCAGCCAGCAAGCAAGCAAACGCAATTCGTGCGATTCGTCGTGCAGAAATGGACACACGAGGCCGTGGAGGCTTAGCCGACTTGCGCCAAGCATGGCAAAAGGGGAAGACACAAATGGCCAGGCGTTTTATCAAGTCGACATACTGTTCATACAAGCAGGGCGGACTTCGCCTTGCTCGAGGTGCCACCGCGACAGAGGGCCCACCCAAGTCGACCAAGGGCGGCCAGCTGCAGCGAGAAGATACTAGTAAGGTGAGTTCAATCAGTTGCATTGCCGCCGCTTCGATCGAGGAGCGAGAAAGCTTCCTTGCTCGATCGTCCGTCCTGCAGAGGATGCTCTGAGCTGACATTCCCCGGAGGAGGCGTGTCGTCATCGGCGTCAGTCAACGCTGTCGCCAACGTCGGCGTCGTCGCCAAGGTCGGCGTCGTCGCCAAGATCGGCGTCGCCAAGGTCTCGCTCGGCTCGCGCGCGAGGGTGCGCGCCGTCGCCATGGGTCCCAAGTGACGAGGCCCTTTCCCGTCTTCACCACGATGGATCTTTTCGCCGCCCGAGTCCATTCTTGGGGCCTGTGCTGGGGCACCGGGACGCAGACGGAGACGGCGAACTGGGACACGACGCGGCTCTTGCCAATCGGCACATTGGTTCTCGTTGGTTTTGCTCTCGCCCTGTTTTGTCTTGGCTTGGCTTGGCTTGGCTTGGCTTGACGCTTGGCTTGGCTTTGGTGGTCGCGACGTTGATTGTGATTGTTGCGAGTTGTTGCTTGCAGATAGATAACCTTTGACACGTCGCTTGACGCAAAGCGAGATTGGCGCCAAGCTGGCCGAGTCCGTCGTCGCCACGGCGAGTGCCGCTGCGCCTGGCGAGTGAGGCCGGCGCTGTGAGCGAGCAGTAGCGCCCCATTCCACTAGCCTGAGGCGCGAGGGCGGCCCGAGATGCTTCGCGGGATCGGGCGGCTAGGCCGCGAGTTCACGGCGCGCGACATGGCGCTCGAACTGCACAGACAGGACGAGGAGCACGCGGTGCGCGCGGAGCTGGACAAGCTGCTGTGCGAGGCGCGGGGAACGTACGAGCTGTCCAAGGAAAAGGACGGTGAAATCGTGTACCAGTTCCCCGCGGACTACCGGGCCCGATTGTATGGAAAACGAACGTGGCTCTGGGCACGAGACCACCTGGGACCTCTGGCGCTGCGCGGCTTGCGTCTCTTTATTGGATTTTTTCTCGTGTTCTCCCTGGTGTTGTGCGTAATCATCTTGGTGCTCATCAGTCTACGCGAAGGCGGCAACCGCTCTCATCACCATCATAGTTTGGCGGATACCTACAACACCTTTGTACTCTGGTCCTTTTGGCGCAGAAACCCTTTCTTTCGAAACTACGAGTACGACGCCGTTCCCCAGTACCACGACCAAGTGGACAATACAGCGAATAGCTCGTCGAGCGATGATGGCGCGCGGACGAGCTCGCTTGCCGATGAGGTCTTTGCATTCATCTTTGGATCGCCTCGTCCCAGCACTGTGGATTCGCGTTGGGACTTGATCAAGCACGCTATCGTTAGTCACAACTTTGTCGTTACCGCAGAGCAGATGCGCCCTTTTTCGCTGCAGCCGGATGCTGACTCAAACACCTTTATGGGCGAGATCTGCGCGGGACTAGGCGGTGTCCCTGAAGCCTCGGACGATGGGCAAAAAGTGGTGTATAGGTTTGATGCGCTGCGCGAGTCTGCCGTTGCTGTAGAGGCGGCCTCGCAGGCAACGAGAGGTTCGCGGGACCGTCACTACCGTGAGCCGGAGTGGCTTCTTTTCGACCGGTCCGTGACCCTAGCAATTATCCTGGGTTCGTTCAATTTGTTGGTGCTCTTGGCGATGCGCCCATACATGCGCATGATGTCTGGCGAAGGTCCAATACGGCCTGTTCGTAGCCGGTTGCGCGGCAATTCATTAGTACTGGAGGATCCTGCTGCCTACATGAAGAGATCGAGCCCATTTGTGTATTTTCTCTTGCAAGTCGCGTACGTCATGCGATTTCCGCTCTACACGTATGGTCTCCTGTATGTATTGATACCTCTAATGCGGTACCTCGTCTGTATTCGTTTTCTCAACCCTCGCATTCGTCATCGCAATCAGTTGCGTGCGGCCGCGGTGGAAGGTCATGCTGCTGGATGAGTGCGATTATCGATTGCATGCGAAACATCCGGTCTACACAAAGCAACTTTTTTGTTTATTTGTTTGTTTGTTTGCTTGTTTTTGTCTTGGTTTTTATTATATGCACACATACCACCCACTTCCCTCCACACCAAGCACACACATTCGCGTCCGTTCGGACTAGCCGGGTCGACGCAAATCAACTGTTGTTTCCGCTGCTTGCTGTTATTAAAATTGCAAGCGAAGAAACAGGCCGACACAAAGCAACTGTTAAATTTCTTAATTCATTGAGATTCGAATTCTTTCACTGGCTTCCCAATTGTGTTAAAAGCACAAGCACCTCTTCCCCAAACTCCACATTTCTAATTTTATGGTCTCAAAATACGGCAGGCATGTCAAAGGGAGCTCAGGTCCATCCATTCGCTCGTTCATTCAAAGTAATTCTGTCCAAGGGTTGTGGCCGTCCTACGTGCAGGAAGTCAATCAGTCGACCGATCAGCCGACACAATTGTTGTATCACGCCGTATTCACCACGGCCTTCTCTTTTCTTTTCTTTTCTTTTCTTTTTCACCTTCCTTCACCTTGTTTTGCTTTTCGCTTGATTTTTCGCGTGCACACATTCTGTCGGTCATGCACTCATGAAGAGGAGGAAGAAGACGAGGAAGGCACCTTTCTGAGGGGCACAGCTTTGGAAAAGTCAACATGAACGGCCCGAATGAGGCCGATCACTTGCTCAGGGAGCTCCTCAGCATCTTGACCCTCAATCACAAACGCCATGTCAACAGTGAGGAGCTTGGCATAACCAATGCTGAGTTGCACGATGCGGTGTGCGATGCTCGAAGACCCAATGTCGAGATCGAGCTCGAGCACGTTCTTCGCCCGGAAATAACGCTGCGTCAACTTTTTGCCAACAAGGGCCGGCTTCGATCCGACTGCCTTCCGAACGATAAAGGGACCTTCATTGATGCGAGGAATGAGCTTGAAGCGTTGGTCACGGAACTCGTTCGCATCCTCGAGAAAGAACTTTCGTGCAAGATTGGGAAATCCCTTGGGCAGCTTTGCGGCCGACGAAGACGAGAGCTCTGAACAGTCGTCATAGAGGCAATGTTGCAGCTTTTCAGTGGCAGCAAAGTAGAGCACAAAGCTGTAAAAGGGAGGACCAGGAACCTGGATGTGGACGACAAACATGAAGGGAAAGGAGTCTCCGCGACGAATCGCTTGCGCAATTCGGTTATCAGGGTGGTTGATGATATTGTCCTGACGGTCCTCGGTCAAAAAGTTGTCGACGGCAATGAGCTGGAAAAGAGCAGGATCGGCAAGCTGCTTTTTACTTGTAGTCAAGTACGACTCACTACGTACTTGCAGCTTTCTGATTTCAGGCACGTGCCAGTACTTTGTTTCGAGCGTGCTCGGTGGGTTTTGCGCGATGCGACTGGCTAGCGTCTCGCTCACAACGCAACTCTTTCGTGAGCTGGAATTCGGCGAGGGCGTCGTGCCATCACGGGCATCGTCGCCGTCGAGGCTTTCGTCGTCACCCTCGACGCTGGATCCATCGCCTGGGACGCCTTCATCTGCGGACACAAAGCCATCGTCGTCCGTGTCCTCACCCTCGAGCCAGTACTCGTCCGAGGGTCCGGTATCAAAGGTGCCGCCGTTCGTCTCGTGGGGAGGTGAGCGCACAGGCACAGGCGGAGAGATAGAGTAAGGGTCAAAGTACTGGGCGCCATCTGGGCCGTCGGTATCGGTGATGGCGCTGATGCCCGAGTCTTGCCGGATTTGCTCTGCTGTTTCCTCGACGATTCGTTGGGCTGCAGGGCTCTGCGACGGCGCCTCAGAGGCTGCATAGTGTGAGCGCCGGGCGTTGAGGGCCTCGACCCATGCGGCGGCCTCTTGATGAGAGTGGGCTCGCAAGAAATAGCACTCTTCTTCGAGAGCAATGGCAGACTTGGTTTGAATGGCAAACTTGGAACCGGGAACGCCGTTGCGAGCCAAGACGCAGATATGCGTGGCCAGTCGCAAATCAATGGAGGCGCTGGGTGTGGCGCTTTCGCCGAGCAAGACGTGCGTCGTTTTGTGCTTGTAGTAATTGAGGTGGCTGTTGTTGATGACAAAGAAGCGTTTTTGCCATCTGCCGTGTCGATTTTCCTTGCGCAAGTAGCCCTCTTTGGAGGGAAGACCCGTCTGGTCCTGCTCATTCACAGACTGACTGTACGCCTTGGAGGATTTCTCTACCAAGCTCTTGCGCCGGAACCTGCGAATATCTTCGAATTTAGCCTGGGCGCCGGGCGCTGCCGAGACGCTGCGGGCGCGCACATCGTCCCTTTTTTCATTTGGCGCGCTGCTGGATTTACGCGGCGGGGGCCGCGAGAGCTGCATCGCGCTCATTCCCGTGTCGATCTCCAGAGCACTCGCCGTCACGGCGGCAGCGCTGGCGGCGGCGGATGCGCCGGCGGTGACCGCGTCCTTGCTCTTTTTCCGGCCGCGGTTGCGGAACTTGGACGGTGCGGTCCCGTTCGACGATGTCGACGCGACTGACGACAGCGATGAGGACGATGACACGGACTTCATCGCGTGCACCTTATCGTTGTGTTCGCTCACCTTGGGCATCGTGCAAGCGAGCGAAATGACGGTGCGATCAAATGAGGTAGAATTCTACTTCACTAGCGCTGCTCTCCTGCTCTTCCTCCTCCTCCTCGAGGACGACCTCCTGACTTCAAGCAAGCGTGCACGTGCGCGAACGTGCCACCCTCCCTCTTGGCGGGTCTCGAGCACGAAGCCTAAGCGCTCTGCCGCCTGTTTGTTTGTGGGTTTGTTTGTTGCTTTCCTTGCCGCCCTTGTTGTACACCGCGAGCGAGGCTCTGTGCGTGTGCAGGCCGCCTGCTCTCTCCGCGCGCACGCGCGCCTCTCCGCACGCAGCGCCGACGCCGACGGGCTGGCCGGCCGCGCGAGCGAGCGAGCGAGCGAGCGAGCGAGCTAGCTAGCTAGCCAGCTGGCTGCCAAGAGAGCGAGCGAGCGAGCGAGCGAGCGCGCGAGCGAAGGTATCGGGCGAGCACGACGCGCGCTGCGCTCGCCAGCCGGCACCGCGTACCCCGTCGCGCTGCGCGAGAGCGAGAGCGGTCTCGCGCCAGCAGGCTCTGCGAGCGGCGCCTGCCTGCCTGCCTGCCTGCCTGTTACGTTCTCTGTTTGTTGTTTTTGTCGCGGCGTCACCCGATTCGATCGATCGATCGATCGATCGATCGATCGTTCGTTCGTTCGTTCGTTCGTTCGTTCTTTCTTTTCTTGCTTTCTTTCTTGCTTTCTTTCTTTCTTTCTTTGCGTCTCGGAAATCCCTTTTTGGATGCCGGCCCCTTTCGCCCCTTCGCGCCGCTTCTCCCGGAGACGCCGTCCCCCTTTTGCCCCCGCCCGCCTGCTGCCAGCCCGGCACGCGGGCTCGACGCGACGGCCTCTCGCGCGGCAGCGAGGCTCGGGCAGACAGACCCCGCGCGCAGCGGCGCCAGGCGCGGCGGGCGAGCGAGGCCCGCAGAGGCGAGCGGCCTGCCGCAGCCGAGAGCGAGGCCGAGGGCGCCTGCCTGCCTGCCTGCCTGCCAGCCAGCCCGCTGAAGCTGGTACCGTGCACGGTATCGGGAAGGTGAGAGCGCGAGGCCAATCCGAGGCAGCGTCATCGATCGATCCAACCAGGCATAAGATAAGTGCAGCAGCGGCAGCCATGGCAGGTGTCGCATCGCTTGCGAAAGCTTGGCGATGAGAATGTCGCTTCGCAAGGACGGCGAGGCGCAGACGTCGCCAGGGAGAGGTCAGAGAGCCAAAGGAAAATGACACCGATGAGACGTGGACGGATGGATGGATGGACGGGTTTTTCTGGCTGATGGAAGGAAGCGGAAGAGCCTACGCGTGTCGGCGAGATGTAAGTAGCTGTGGCTGTGGCTGTGGAGGAGGTGGTGGTGGGCGGGCTGACGCACAGTCAAGAGCACGCACGTGCACGGCTGAAATCCACGCAGCAGCAGACGGCTGGATTAGCATAAAAAAAACGTGCTGGCGGCAGCGGCAGCGGCTGCGGCTGCGGGATGCTTGTCTGCTACTGCCAGCGTGGCGGGAATCTCGATGCGCGCGCGCGCGCGAGCGAGAGAGAGATGTGCATCGTCTGGCAGCAACGATGAGAATGGCGGAAAAGGAGCAGGGTTTTTTTATTTGATACGAAGGTGCTTTGCACGACAGTTCTCTGGGACGACAATCGTGGGTGGCGTGCAGGCAGACAGACCTTCGTCTGCATTGGTGCAAACGAGAACGTTTTGCTCTTGAGCTCATTCATCTTTGCTGGCTATACCGTCTCGCCGCACAGGCCATTGTCAATCTTGTGGATCGCATAGTGAGGTTTTGCTTTTTGGACAGTGAGATCGTTTGTGACCTTTTCGACCTTGCAACAAAACTTCTTCCTAGCCTTGCGTTGAGTTTTGTTGGATGTAGTGTGCGACTGCGCATTTGGAATAACACTAAGCGACAGTGCCGATCATTGAGGCCATGAATGAGGAAAATCGGGAGAGAGGTATGACAACTAATTGTACGTATACGATTATAAAAAGAGAGAGCCTAGTTCTTCTTGGTCTTCTTGGTCTTCTTCGCCTTGGCATCTTTGCCGTCGCTGGCCGGGCTCTTCTTTTGCTTCTTGACTTGTGCTTTCTCAACGCGCCCCGCCTTGCGCTTTTTATCTGCCGGAGACTTGCTCTTGCCAGCACCATTTGCTGCCTTAGGGCTTCTCGGGCCCTTGGCGCCGCCCTTGTTGGCGCCGCCCTTTTTGTTGGCAACCTTGCTGTTGGCACCCTTGGTAGGGATGGGTCCGCTTTCCGAGTCCTCGGGCGCGGTTTCAGGCGCAGTCGCCTTGGGGCCTGCGCCCGGGCCGCCAGCGACGCTGTTGCGGTTCGAGATCTTCTGCAATTTGCAGAGGAAGAACCCGTCCATGTTGTGCGCGTGCGGGTAAAAACGACGCGAATGCTTGAGCGAGGGGTGGAAGCGGTGTTCGCGGTAGCGCGTGAAACCAGGCCGCCCGACACTGACGCCAGACTCAATCACACGGACGTCGCGCTTCTCCAAAGCGTACTGCACGACCATCTCGTTCTCCTCGGCGGAGATGGAGCACGTCGAGTAAACAATAACACCCCCCGTCTTGGACTTGGGGTCCACCGAGTCAATAGCAGAGAGCAAGAGCTCCTTTTGCAGCCTTCCGGTCGTGCGAATATCGTGAAGAGTACGCGTCATCTTCACAGAGGGATCGCGCTGGATCACGCCAAGACCAGAGCACGGGGCATCGAGGAGAACACGATCGAAACCACCCATCACTTCCGGGAATTTGCGGCCATCGTGGCAGCAGTGAATAATGTTGCGGCAACCAAGGCGCGCGGCATTGGCGACTGTGGACTGGATACGGTCCTTGTTGTGGTCATTGGCCACAATCAGACCCGTGTTTCGCATGAGTTGCGAAACGTACGTGGTCTTGCCACCAGGCGCGCTCGCCATGTCGAGGACGCGCTCGCCCTCGCGGGGCGCGAGCGCAAGCACTGGCGTGAAAGAAGACGCGCTCTGCAGCATGTAGTGGCCCGCAAGGTACTCGGGTGTAGCGCCAATGGGCACGCTGGACTCGAATACCTTGAGGCCAACGTCGGACCAGTCTGCAAGGGGCTCCAGGCTAACACCACGCTGGGTCAGGACCTTGGCCAGATCTCTGCGCTTCGCCTTGAGCGTGTTGGTACGGATGACGGTCGGCCGGGGCGTTTCGTTGGCCTCGAGGAACTCGACCATTTCATTCGGGCTGAAGACGTTCAGGAAAAGTTCAATCAGTCCTGGAAGGTATCCGTAGAAGCGAGCACAGTCCTTGACGAGCTGGTCGATAAAGTCAGACCGCGACTGGCCCTGCTTAGCGACCTTGCGAAAGTTGGCGAGCGTGCCAAGGATTTCCTTAATGCGCTGTTGGACTGTGGCCGGGTCATCAACGGCCTCGTCTTCCTCGTCGGGGAGTTCGAAGACTTCCATTACACGCGACACATCCTTATCATCGTCGTCCTCGTCTTCGTCCTCGTCTTCCTCGCCGGAAGCGCCTTCCTCTTCATCCTCGTCATCGGACTCGAGTCCCTTGTCGCGAAAGCCGGCAGCCGCATCGTCGTCATCTGCGTCTTCGTCGTCCGAGTCGCTCTCGTCTGCGAACATTTGTTTCGGGGCAGGCTTGCCGTTTGCTTCCTCCTCGTCTTCGTCGTCGTCGTCGTCATCAGAGGACGAGGCTTGCTCTGCAGCAGCGGCAGCAGCAGCAGCAGCAGCAGCTGCTGCTGCGGCTGCCTTTTTGCTCTTTGCGCTCGTCTTCTTTGGTGCCACAGGCTCCTCCTCCTCCTCCTCCTCCTCCTCCTCTTCCTCTTCTTCTTCCTCTTCGTCGTTGTCGTCGTCGTCCTCTTCTTCTTCTTCTTCTTCTTCTTCGACGTCGTCGTCCTCGTCATCGTCTTCGACATCCATCTCATCCGCATCGGCGTCATCACCGCCACCAACACTCAGGAGGAGTTCCTTTTTCAAAGCAGAAATCATGTCCTCCTTGCTCTTGATGTTCTTGCTAAGAACCTTGCGAATGCGCTCGTCGAGCTCCTGCTCGAGCGGGTCATCCTCGTTCTCGCTCTCGCTTGCGCTCGAGACAACATCATTCTCGACCGCGGCCAAGGCCTTTTTCGCTGCGGCCATGCTTTCCTTGCGCTTCTTCTTTCGGTCTACCTGAACGGTCTTGGCCTGACGGGGTTCGGCATCTTGACGCTTCTTGGACGTCCTGGATGGCGTGCTTACACCACCCGTGCTCCGTCGCTTTCGCATGTTCGCCATGGTATAGTATAGAATGCGATCTAATGGACGGCCTGAGTGTTTGTTTATACCGTACGAGTCGACGGTCAAAGCAGCACTGCGCGTCCGCTACGCGGTCACCTCCTCGTACGGCGCTCGACCGAGTAGGCGCGTTAGCGCTCTGATCTTGCACCAAGGCTTGGTCTAGAGGGTTCTCGCCCTGAGCGCAGGACTCGGGTCGGTGGTGGTGGGCAGAGCAGACGCCGCCACCGCGCGTCGTCCCAGACCGCTTTCTCCAAAGGTCTGCAAGCTGACGACAGCCACGCTCCTTGCCTTCCACCGCGCGCTCAGGCTCCCCGTGCGTCAGCCAGCCAGCCAGCCAACCAACGAGCGCCGCGCCCAATGCCTTCGCGTCCGTGCCTGAGGACTGGGTCTCGAGGTCTGGCGACGGCAGGTTGACTGGCCAGAAGGAGGGCCGCGGATATCCTTGTTTACAACCAAAAGCGAGGATATCCTAGCTTCAGAGTCGCCGACTCTTTTTGCGTTGCGCAGCCGTGGTTAGGCGCCCAAGTCGCTTTTTGCACGAGCAGACCGTGATCGCGAGCGTCGCGAGCGTCGCGAGCGCGAGCGGGAGCTGCAACGAGCGAGAAGGCCAAGGCGGGGTCGACGTTGTGCGCTCGCGTATCAAGATCGCGTCGTGGCAATTCTTTCTTGCAAACGGCAGGAGACAGCAGGAGCGCGAGGTATTCGTTCCATTCCTTGTCGAGGAGGGTCTCTTTGGAGGGAGCATGGCCGACCTTGCTGATGAGATGAGCAGTGGCGGCGGCGGCGGCGACGGCCTCGCGATGGAAGGCTGCACGGTCGTGATTGTCGCAGGCCCGCCGACCAAAACGAGCGCTGTGCGTCTCGGCGTCGCCGTGCACGAAGAGCGCGCAAGGAGCGACATGGACGATAAGAAACGCGGCAAGGTGACCGTGTACGAGTTCGAGGACTGCGACGCCCTGACAAACCTGGAAAGCCTTCTCGTCGGTCTTGGCGGTGCCACAGGCATTCAGTCCGTATACCATAGCGGCGATGAAAGTGTTGAAAAGCTTGTGGGTGAAAAAGGACTCGGCATCGCCTGCGCCGAGACCGTTGGCGGCAAGGATCTCGCAACCACGAGCATGGTCCAGGACGTCGAAACGCTCACGGGTGCCGAAGGATCAACGGGCCGCGCCGTACTGCGCAGTTTTGAAGGCGGAGATGGACTGGGTATGCGAGCCTTGGCAGGCGTCATTCGCAAGTCAGGTCTGCTAGAAGACGAGGATGCGCGCGGAACGATCGAGCTCGAACAGGGTCGCCTGAACCAATACATGCGGCTCGACGCGGCGGCTGTCGAGGCGCTTAACTTGTTTCCGGCCACATCCACGCGAGACGGTCGCGCTGTGGTTCAGGAAAAGGCTGCAAGCGTCTTTGGCGTGCTCAATCACTGCACGACCAAGGAGATTGGCGCGCGCTTGCTGCGACGATGGATCCGGCAGCCCTTGCTGGATGCTGCAGAGATTCGCAAACGTCAGAACCTTGTCTTTGCGCTCAAGGAGGATGACACACGTCGCGCAGAAATTCGTCAGCAGCTGCGGCAAGTTCCAGATATTGCTCGTCTCACGCGACGCCTGCGCGGCGAAAGGCCTCGCGGAGGCCTCAAGGAGATGTATGTTCTCTATGAGTTTGCCCGGCGACTGCCGAACCTTGCCGATGTTCTCCGCGAGGATAGCGCGGGAGACACGCCAGCATGCGCAGCGCTCGTGGCGCTTGGGGACCAAGTGCATGCGTTGGGGTCCAAGAACCGGTTCGGAAAGTACCTCGAGCTGGTGGAAGGCGTGCTAGATATGGAATATGCCCCTGCAGAATTTCGCGTCCAGTCGCAGCATGACGAGACCGGGGAGCTTGCCAATTTGTACGAAAAGCTGACCAAGATTCAGCACAGCGTCGAGGACGCGCGGCAGGAACTCGAAGACGGCACGCTGAGTGCCATGGCACCTCGCTTCGAGACGGACGCCGCCATGCTGCGCACGTATGGCTTCCACTTTCGTATCAATAAGAAACACGACAATGATCTGAAAAAGGTCAAGGGCGATGCCAAGTATTTGAGCGTGGTGAGCGCTGGCATTCGATGGACCACGCAAGGCCTGCAGACGCTCTCAGAGCGCCACACGGACACGCTTGGCCGCATTGAGGCCGCGCAGCTCAAGCTAGTGCAGCAGGCAGCCCAAGTGGCTGCGACCTTTGAGCCCCTCTTTGAAGCCGCGTCGAGCCTCGCGGCCCAGCTCGATGTCTTGGCGAGTCTCGCGCATGCTGCTGCCTTTGCGCCAGCAACGTACGTCCAGCCCGAGCTCGTTGGGCTTGATGCGGATGCCAAGACTCGTCGCATTCAGGTGGAAGCGGCTCGGCATCCGTGTCTAGAACATCTCGAGGGCGTCGACTTTATTGCCAACGACTACCGCCTTGGAAGCGCCGCGGGCGATGCGGACGAGGGAAGGTTCCAAATCATCACAGGGCCGAACATGGGTGGTAAGAGCACCTACATTCGCCAGCTGGGCACGTTGCTAGTCATGGCACAAATGGGAAGTTTTGTCCCTGCTGAGGCAGCGACGCTTCCCATTGTTGATGCAGTGCTTGCGCGCGTGGGCGCAAGCGATGAGCAATTGCGTGGTGTCTCAACCTTTATGGCCGAGATGCTTGACGCTGCGGCAATCGTCAAGACGGCGACGGCAGACTCGCTGGTGATTATTGACGAATTGGGCCGCGGAACCTCGACATACGACGGGTTCGGGCTGGCGTGGGCCATTTCGCGCCACCTGGCGACGTCGGTGGGCTGCTTTTGTCTCTTTGCCACGCACTTTCACGAGCTGACTGTGCTGGCCAACGAAGTGGAAAAGGGCCTCGTCTCGAACAAGCACGTTGCTGCGCACGCAACGGATGATGCCATCACTATGCTTTACAATGTAAACAAAGGACCGTGCCAAGAGTCTTTTGGCATTAACATTGCCAGCATGGCAGGTTTTCCGCCGGACGTCATTGCCTCTGCCAAACGTAAGGCCGACCAGCTCGAGCGTCTGAACACGAGCACATCGTCGGACACGCGGGAGGCCGAGGTTCAGGCCCTGCAAAAGGTGCTCAAATTCGCCAAACTTTCCAAGACCGACGCTTGCGATATCGCCAAGGTTCGCGCTCTTCTTGCAGCCTAACCGTAAATCAAAGCATTAACATCTGACTCTTTCTTCTTCCTCTTCATCTTTCTCTCTCTCTTGCTGTTTGCCTACGATTCTAGTATTCGCCAGTCAGCCTGCCTCACCACGAAGACTTATCTTGAATGTCAACGTGAAACCAAGGTGGTCCGACGGACAAGATTTGCTTGCTCTCTTTTCTTCGAAAGGTCTACTGCAACCATCCTGGTGTGCGTGCCGCGTGTTCACGTTCTAGTATTCCTCTTTGCGTGGAATCGCGGGCCACTCAAACCTTGTAGTAGTACGTAGTATAGTATTACCTGGTAGACATCAAATCCCGTTCAATTGGTGTTGTGGTTTCATTCATCCGGCGGCGCCTGCTTGGTCGTCGTGTTGGAGACGCCATGGCGCGCAAGGTGGGCGCGTGCGTGCTGTCGCTGTCGAGCGGCCGACCGCCGTTTCTCTCGCAACAACTGCTTCAAGAGCTCGAGGAGGAGAAGCGACAGGATAGCAGTGGCGACAGTGATGCGAGCACGAACGCGAGTCCCGCGGCTCTGAGCTTTGCGGCGGACGTGGGCACGCTGCTGCCAGGCAAAGAGGCGCTCAAGGAGCACAGTGCGGCCCACGTCGAGTCTGACATGCGGTCGTTCTTTGGTCTAAGCGCATCGCTTTTCGTTGTGGCACAGATCAAAAGCGGCCTGCTCGCACCGCCCGACACCAGCGTTACCAAGGGCGCAGGGGATGTTGTCCTTTTGTCCTCGGCCATGGAGCGCATTGCCATGCCTCTCGAGGAATACCTGGATTTGGCAAGCAATGTGATGCATGCTGACCTCATCGTGTGTCCATACGAGGCGGTTGGCCCAGGGTATTCGCGAAAGCATGCGGATCGCGCGCTTAAACGTGCCCGTCAATGGACGGAGAAGGCCCTTTCGTGGTGGAACCAGGAAGACAACGGTGCTCGTAGAGGTCAGCAACTTTTGCTTCCCGTGGTGGGACTCGAGGAAAATGCACAGCAGCGCTGTTTCGAAGATATCCGGAAACTTGCCAAAGAAGCAGGTGTAGCAAGCATCGGAGGGGCAGAGAGCAGTGTTGGCATTTCTCTGGCCAATCTGAGATATCTCGACGCGGACACGCAAATCACGCGCATTCGCAAGGCACGCGCACAGGCCGGCCCTGATGTTATGTTGTATGCCGTTATGGGTACGGCGTCATTGCCTCAGTTGGTGGCGGCCCTTGCGGTGGGTGCCGACGCGGTGGAAACGTCGCTGCCTTACATGCTTACGAAACTCAACACGGCGTTATCCTTTGCCGTGGAGGCGGAGGGTCCCGGTGGTCCGCTGACAGTAAACCTGCTCGACACGCGTTTGTGCGAGGACAAGGCACCAATTTCTGCTGGGTGTCCATGCTGGGCTTGTGAGCGTCACACTCGAGGGTACATGCAGCATTTGCTGAGCGCCAAGGAGCTGCTTGGCCAGATGCTCTTGTACTTACACAATGCCTCAATGCTTATTCGCCTTCTCGAGCATGTGCGCGCCTTGCCTTCCGAGGAGGACCGACTTGCCTTTGCTCAAGCATGGGCACCAGGCTTGAGCTCTTCCCTTCAGCAGTCCGAGACGCCGCCGCAACCCCAGGCTTGAGGTCCAGGCTAAATTCATGAACAAGCACCAGCAGCAGCAGCAGCAGCAGCAAATCGTAAGATGAATGAGATATGAAGACGAGAAGATCCCACGGTTGAGTGTGAAAAGTTAGTTAAAAGAAAGAGAATTTGTTTTTTCTCCCCAAAGAAATAGAAACCCCCAAGCACATGGTCCTGTACTGCCGCGAAGAAGGAGTCACAGCCATCAAGAAAAAGAACGAGGTTGAGAAAAGAGATGGAACAAGGTATTTGGTAGAAGCGAAGCAAGTCGGGTCTGCAGCTGCAGAGAAGAAGAATCTGCCAAAAGCAAACACATGCAACTTTGAAGACCATGAGCAATAGCTCGCAGGATCGATCACGTCCATATCATTCTGAATACGTCAATTTTAGCGCGAAAAATAGATCTTGCGGATGTTCTCATCGAGGCGACGGTAGAGAGCCTCGAGAGCCTCACGCTTGATGACGATTTTCTCAAAAGAAAGAATGTCATAGACGTTGAGGCCAACCTGAGGCAGGACATGAGCATTGGGAACGTTGCTCACGGCGAGACGAAAGTGTTCGCTCCTCTCGTCGGTGTCCACAAAGAGAGCCGAACCCCAGTCTTGGTCCTCCAGCATGGCAGCGACGTGCTTGGTCCTGATCGACAGACGCGAGGTCGGGGCCTCGACGACGACCTCGCCAGCGGTCTCATCAGCGTCGGCGGCAGGAGCGGGAGCAGCCGCCACCTCGGGCTCAAGCGTGTCAACGACAATGAGGCTGCCCTCGTACAATCGAGCGGAAAGCACGCTGCGGAGGCCAAGACGCACGTACTTTTTGTTGAGCTTGTAGCTGAAGTCGCGGTTGCCCCGGGCGGCGAGCGCAACGGCACCGCCGCGCATGTGCGGGGCGCGCGTGGAACCTTGACGAGCGCGGCCCGTTCCCTTTTGGGGAAAGGGCTTGCGTGTGGAGCCGCTGACCTCGGAGCGGTTCTTTTGTTTGGCGAGGCCGCGTCGCCGCTTGGCGCGCTGCCACACGACAACGTTGTGAATGACGTCCTCGCGCATGGGCGTGCTAAAGACGAACTCGTTGAGGTCGATGTTGCCGGCCTCCGAGAAGCTACACTCGGGCGTCAGCGAAAGAAGGGGCGCTGATTTGGGGCCCTTTTCAATCAAGTACTCGAACGCAAGGTCCTCGTCCTCCTGGGCATCCAGCACCTCCGGGTTGGAGAAGCGCAAGTTGCCCGGCAGACCCTGCGAGGGCGGCGGTGGTGGCGTCGTCAGGTCTCCGGTTGCTGAGCCTGCGTCGGCGGACGCAAGGCCGGACGACGAGGGAGACGGCGCCGAGCAGAAGGCACGCACGCCGTGCTGGCACACGCTAGCGCCGGCGCGCAGAGTCGCGGGCGCGGCCGTCGTTTCCAGCAGTCGCCGTCCGGCGGCCGCATGGCGCGTCCATGTCGCCGGCTCCGGCGCCGTGCGCGCCAGGGCCAGCGCGCGGAGCGCTCCCAGTCCGCTGCGCTGCAGCATCGCGCCTCGAGCTTTTCTCTGCGCCGCGCGTGCTGCACAGACGCCGATCGCGCTATGCGCCCCGCCAGAATGTGCGCGAGCTCGGGCGCCACAAGCAGGCAGACAGGCAAGCAGGCAGACAGCAGGCAAGCAGGCAGAGGCAGCGGCCACTCTTTAGCCACGAAAAGGGCCCGGATTTCCGGGAGAGGCGGCGGAGGATGACGGAGAGACGGGAGGGGTCTGTCGGCGTGAAGGGCGACGGCCCTTGGAGGCACGGGACTTGGGCGGAGTCGGCAAGAAAGCGAGCCTCAGGGGCGGGAATGGTGGAATTCTCGGGTCCGTCCATGGTAGTGTCATAATGACGGAGGGTTTTTCTTGATGGACTGATCTGAAAGTCGAGGAAGCTATGTATAAACAAGAATAAAAGCGGAAATTCTCGATTTGGTTTATAAGTCGATCATTCGGAATAGGCTGAGCCGCGACGATGAGAAGGCGTATCAAGAAGGGGAACAAAGAGCCTCGTGATGTCTTCCTCTTCCTTTTTATTTCCGAAAAAGTAGCACGGAGAAGAAGGAGGCAAAAAACACACGAATGATAATTCTCCTGAGCTGTGACTCGGATCATGCGAATGAGGTTGGCATATTGCCAAAACACAAGCACCTTTAGCCTCGTCACCCTTCCCAGTTGTCCCGTTTGTTCGCCTGCGCTAAAAGACTCTTTCGTACGTATTCGAGGACAGCTGTCATTGCTTCTCTCCCCCTTGCTCCTTCCTTTTTTTCTTTTTTTTTTGGAGATGACCACGACTCGCACTCACTGTCAGCTGCAAAGTGCACGTGCCCGGAAATAAATCTCCATTGCAAGCACGAGTGCCAAAAACAACCGACGATGGAGGTCAAGGTCAACGTGTACGACATCGCGACCAAGGTGAACCGCTACGTGAGCTGGATGGGGCTCGGCGCGTGTACGTACATACAGCTCCTGCTTGCTCGATTGGTGAGCGCGTCGCGCGCGTGGTACTTGCGCGCGGCGGAGAACGCTTGCGCCAAGGTGTGCAGCATGCAGGTGACTTGAAGACCCGACGACTGACGACGAGGACAACAACGACGACGAAAACGATGGGGGCGGTATACTGGCCAACGGACTTGGAAAACGCATACCACTTTGTTTGCAACTGCAACAACAGACCACACGGGTGTTCAAATCGGCTCGCGCGAGTATACCTTTTCAAATGGAGGCGTCGTGTACCATACCCCGCTGGACGCCGGCGAGGAGGCAATCTACAAGGAGACCATTGACATGGGAGAGGTAGGTATTCAATGCTTTCGATCTTAATCTCGATCGCTTAAGCCGTCGTGGCTTTCGTATCTGACTTTTGCTGTTTTTGTTTTCTCATAGGTGGAATCGATGACAGAAGTAAACGCAGCAGTGGGCCAACTTCGCGCACAATTCGCGGCAGGATCCTACAATCTTGTAAATCAAAATTGCGTACGTTGTATCGAGTCAATTCGGCTGCCTGCCTGTTGACGAAGGGAAACAAATGGAGCATGGTTTCGCACACCGTGACGTTGACGAACGAACGAACGAACGAATATTAACGTGAATGCATGCAAGCGCAGAATCACTTTACAGATGCACTGGTGCGAAAACTTGTAGGAAAGGGTATTCCGTCATACATTAATCGCGCCGCCAAGCTTGGTGCTGGTTTTGGCCCCAAGGACGTTACGGAGAGCTCGGACAAGAAAAAGAAAGCCAACAAAGGCAAGAACAAGGACGAGAAAGCTTCGACTGCGCGTCCACAGCTCACGGAGGCGCAACGCGCCAAGCTCGCCAAGATCAAGGGCCCCGCCACCGATGCCAAAGCTACAGCCAAGGCGTCAGCAAGCGCTGAGCTCGACGCCGAAGACGAGAACGAGGACGACGTATGAGCGTACATGTGTGTTTTCGCGTATTTGCGAGTTTTTGCAACAAGCAGAGCGCCAACCGTCAGAGTTAGGGCCAGGGCCAGGGCTGGGGCCAGGATCAGGGTCAGACTCACAACTTGGAGAAGCGGAAAGGGCCCCCAGTCCTCCGGGTCTGGGCCAGGTCCGGAGACCCCAAAAGACCGCGTCTAACTCATGAAGATAAAAAGAACTGGAAAAGAGAAGAAAGCTTGACCAAGTCGGGCGGACAACGTTCATCTCTCGTCACCACCACACGCACACGCACACGCGCACGACTTGCTTGCTTGCTTGCTTGCTTTCGCGCTGCACAAACATACTGCTTTTCAAAAAAACAGTTGTCGGCTAGTCGATGCGCGTTGGCGAGGTCTTCGTTTTACTTACCTTCCTGTTATATTACGACGCGATTGAGGCTTTGGTATGTAGTATGTGGAAACTATGTTCCTTCCCGCGTCTTTGAGGAGCGTGCGCTTCCAAGCAGTCGATCCATCTTCGTCCATGCTGGTCCCAATCGGGCGGCGGTCATCCCCGCCCGCTTTTGCTTGCTTGATTGCTTGCTTGCTTTGACTTGCTTGCTTGCTTGCTTGCAGTCTGCAACCACGCCAACGCTTCAGGCATGAGCGCAAGACTGCGAGCGACACGACTGCGAGCGACACGAGCGCGAGCGTGCGCGCGCGCGCGCTCTCTGGAAGCACTGCACGGAAACAACTGTGGCGCCACTTAATTCCCTCTGCAGCGTCCATGCGTCGTCTCCAACCGCGGCATCGATTATAGAGTCGAAGTGTGCTTGGCCTCGCCTCACCTCGCCCTCTTCATAACAACGTCTTCGAGTCGCTTGGTATGGCACATGGACCCAGGCCCCTCGTGCGCGCTGCGGCTTTCTTCGGTCGCCGCCCGTCGGTCAGTCTGCGCGCGGCGCTCCATCGCGATGGACGCGAGGACGCGCGCATGTACGTACACATGCACGGGCGCGAGGGCGCGGTGCAAGCAGGTCTGCACGCATCCAAGGATGGACGCTCTCAGGAGGCGGCTCGTGCCTCCTCTTAATATCTAGCGCAGCAGTGTGTGCACCAGGGCCCCGCCGCTCGATCGCGATGCGCGCCAGGACGCGCGTGCAAGCAAGCGAGCGCCAGGGCCCGAGGCTAGCCTCGCGACCGCTCCGCTCGCGGCGCCACGCCCTGCGCGACGGAGGCGCGGTCGATCGACTCGTCCCGCCCCGTCCCGTCTCGACGAGCACGGCGGCGGCGAGGTTTTTTGCACGGCACGATGGGCCAGCGATGCCGGCCGTGGCGGGGCGCCGAAGATCGTCCCAGGCAGAGCTAGCCGGCCAGGCCCTGGCCGCTGCAGCCGCCGCTCAGGCTGCCTGCAGCTGGCGCCTCGGGCCCGAACGCCTGCGTGCCTGCGTACGCCTGCGTGCCTGCGTACGCCTGCGAGCGCGCCTGCGCTGCGAGCGAGCGAGCGAGCGAGCGACGGACGGCGGCTGCGTTGGCGGAATCATCGTCTGCGAAAATGGTCCCAAGGTCCCAGAGCGCCTCTGCCCCGTCCCGGAGCCCGGCTCGCGCGGCCGTCTCGGGCTGCCGCGGCAGGCAGACAGGCAGGCCGCCGCGCCTTCCGGCCGCCGTCTTCCGGCCGCCGTCCGCGCGAGCCCTGTCCGCGCCGCGCCCCGCGCCGCGTTTGCCCTTCGTATCCCGCTCGCTCGACGGTCGCTCGCGCCATCCATTCATTCCTGCATCCCTCCAGCCCTATCCATCCTCTTCTCCGTCGCTCAGTCAGGCCAGCCGCGCTGCGCCTCCGCCGCGCCGCGCCCGGACCCAGAGCGGGTCCTCGCGAGGTCCCGGGCCCGGCCGCGCCTTCCGTACAAAACCCCTCGCCTCGCCCGGCCTCCGCTGCGCTCGATCGGGTCGCGGGCGCCGCGTTTCCCGCACGCCGCGGCGGAGACGGTCCGGCTCGGTCTGCGCGGGCGGGATCCGGCCGGCAGTAGGAGAGAGCGAGGGGCGCCGCGGCGTGCGGCGAGGAGCGAGGCGGCGTCGGTTGGGAGGCAGGGAGGCAGGGAGAGAGGGCCAGAAGGAGAGCAGAACCTGAACGGGAGCCGAGCTGGGACTCGAGCTGGGCGCAGCGAGCGTGCGGAGCGGCGAGCAGAGGGCAGGCAACCGGCGGGCGAGCGAGCGAGCGGGAGCGGGAGAGGAGGGAGCGGGGGAGGATGTACTCGGTGCCGAACGGAGAGGTGCGCGACCACTACCGCGGGACGTGGAACGCGCCCATCGCGGACCGCCAGCATGAGCGTGGGTCGGTGAACTACAACACGCCCATGCCGGAAACCGTGCGCGGCGCGGACCCGAACAACCCCTTCGACAAGGCCTCCGCGGAGGTCGCGGGCGTCGTCAACACGGAGATCGATCCGCACTTCAAGGCGCAGCTCGCCGCCAAAATGACCGCCCGCCCCGGAGAGGCGGCCCCGGCTGCCTTTCCAGGCGCAGCGCCGCCGCCCGCGCGTCCCGCGCCCTCGCGAGCACCGCCGTCTCGCCGCAACTCGTACACAGGCCAGATGTCGCCGCAGCCTCAGCAGTCCTTGGGCTCGCCGCAGCCCCAGCAATCCTTGGGCTCGCCGCAGCCCCAGCAGTCCTTTGGCTCTCCCCAAGGCTACTCAGGATACGGATCGCCGCAGCCTCAACAACCGCAACAGCACATGCAGCAAAACTATGGCGTCGACATGCACATGCAGCAGCAGCAGCCGCAGCCGCACCAGCACATGCAGCAGCAGCAATACCCGTATTCATATGGGTCGAACCCCCCCACCTATGGCGTCGAGGGATCCGACCCGTCCAACATGCTCTACGGCGCGCCCTCGAACGGCTACCAAGACCTGTCGATGGGATCCTTTCAGGGAGGCTCTTTTGGCGCCCCCTCCAGCCGCACCTTGCTCACCGAATTCTCCGATCCTGCAGGCTCGTCGACGTGGGACCCCTTCTTTGGCGAAACCTCTTCTTCCGTCTCGGCCGGAGCCGAGCGCAAGAGCACCACCACCGATGAATTCGACGACGACGACGAAGACGACGACAGCGATAGCGACCTCGACGATGAGGAAGTGGCAGACTCCATCTCAGCCTTCGACGACGCGAGCCTCGCCAAGGTCATCCCGGAAAAATTCTCCAACGAGGCAGCCCTCAGAGACTTCCTCCTCGCGCCCATGGAGTCCGAGAGACTCGTCAAGTGCATCATCATGTACGATTCAACGGAAAAGGTTTGGACCTTTACAAACCAGTCGAACGGTATGCGACTCATGACTGCCTTCAAGAGAACCGACGGGCTCAAGCGCCTCACAACCTCGATGCAGTGGGCCATCAGCTACGCCCCGCGCGCGGTCGAAGACGACGGCTCGATGGAAATGCGCTCGCGCTTCGCTTCCTGGTCTTCGCAAAAGTCCAGCAAGTCTAAGTCCAAGTTCAATGCCGCTCGCTCGCAGGACACCTTCATTGCAAAAATGAAGTCCAACGTCAACGGCTCGTCCTTTGAGGTCTTTGACACCGGGCTGAACCCGTCCAAAGCCATGGGCGCCATGCATGCCCGCCGCGAGCTCGGCGCCGTGCGCATCGAAAAACAGCAGTATGACCAGTACCGCCGCAGGGTACGCGTCTGCATCCCCGCCATGGGCCACAACCGCCGGCCCCTCTCCAAAAAGGACCTCATGTTCGAGCGACTCGCCCAGGGAGACGATAACGTCTTCCCTTTGGCCAACCACGCGCCGAACCGACCGTCCTTTCTCCCCCGCCTCTCTGACTTCAAGGGCATGGCCCTCGCCAGCAGCATCAAAAACATCATCCTTCACAACCCGGCCGACAGGTCTGGCGACGTCATCTTTGTCTGCGGAAAGACATCCAAAAAGACGTTCAACTGCTACTTCAATGAGCCCATGTCTCCGGCCATGGCCTTTGCCATCACTCTTGCCAGCATCTCTTCCTACGTGAACCCCTCGAGCAAGTGAACGAGGTGAACGCGCCACCGAAGAGTGAATCCTATAATCCAGATGTACATGCATCCTCCAAAACCACACGTACACGAATCCGTCCATCCATACCTACCTACCTACCGACCTACCTACCTACCTACCTACATACATATGTACATCCATATATACATATTCAAATTTTCTTTCTTCTCTGGTTCGAAAACTAACTCTCGAAACACCTTTGATCAGTTCTCTGATGTGACTAGTTCACAACTTGCTCACGTTCTAGGCTTGGAAAGTTTATGCTCAACAACGTTTTATTCAGCCTCTTTCGTGCCGCCACCGTCGATCTCCACGCCAACCGCATTCACAAATCGAACTTTGCGTCCTCCCGAGGACACGCTCTTGTCTTTGATCACATTTTGAAGACGCTTTGAACGCACAGCTGCAAAGCGCGATCCATCGTTGTAGGACACGACAAACGAGTCCAAGGTGGACTGCACGCCTCGTTCGCGAAAGGCGCGAAGAGGCCGTTCGATCTGCGCATGGGCCTCCGCATCACTCCAGCCCAACTTGGCTGCGCAGTACCGCCGAATTGCAGCCTCCTCGGGGTCTTTGAATTCGAGACGGAAGTCTTTTGGCAACGGCGCGACAATCGGTTTCTCGTAAGCCTCCACTACCTGCAACGAGGGAAACTGTTCAGGGACAACCCATTTCTCTCGCGCTTTGCGATGGGAGCGCTTGAATTCACGCTGAGACGGAGTATCTGTACTTTGACCGCTTTCGAGCTCAGGAGGCGAGTTCACCCATTTTCGAAAGTCTGCCAAATTTGGAAAGGCGTGCACCACCTCGGAAGCATTCACAATACCAATTCCCTTGATTCCCGTTGTGTAATCGCTTCCTAGCAAAAGAGCCATATGAATCATGTCTTTGCGATTCATACCGAGCTCCTTTTCGACGTCAGAGGTCTTGTACGCCTCAACATACTTGCGATCGTCAAAGATGTTCTTGTACACGTTGCGCGCCCCGAACAAGAAGGCGTCGCAATCGTCAGTGACGACGCCGTCGACAATTCCCGAAAGTTCGAGCTCGGCGCACTCTGCTTCCGCCTCCATTGGTGCCTCAACGTACGGAAGTCCAAAGAGGCGTAGCAACTCCTTGACGTCTTCGAGCATCGCAGGCGTGACCGTTTCCGAATCGCGCTGAGCCGAATAGCGCGTACGCATCAAATCCTCGTTTTCTTGCACAAGAGAACTCCGCGCCGCGCGCAAGCGCCTTTCTCGTTCTTCATCGGACTCCTTTTCCTCCAACGCGCGAAGTCTTCGTATCTCAGCGGCGTTTTCCTCTTCTTTTCGCAGAAGTGCTTCTTCGACTTCAATCGCCTCTGCAGAGGCCACAAGGTCGTCGCTCTCTGCTGCAGGGTGGTTGACATCCTTCGCCGCCGTCACAGACGCATTCGCTCCATCAACTTTTGATTCTTCATTAGATGCTGACATGCCAACGACCTTTCCTTCCACATGCTCGACATCATTCCCAGAGCTGCGAGCAGCATCCGCATCGCTCTCACTCGCGACACTTCTGGTGTCAGCATCATCTCCAGGACTGCGCGCAGCAGCGGCAACGGTATCCCTTGCAGCTTTTGCATCTTCTTCATCCGCATCGGGCGATACAAGCTCGACTTCGACTTGGTCCAAGTTGTCACGATCGCCATCGACGTCATGGGCTTCAGATGCGAGATCGATGTGCTCGCTGCCGGGTTTCCTTGCATCAGAAGCAATGCTCGACGAGAGATCTGCAACTTTGTCGTCAGCTATTTTGTCGTCAGCAACTTTGTCGTCAGCAATAGACACGTTAGTGACGGATTTAATAGCACGTTGGCGCAATGTTGACGATGCCAAAGGCTTTGTCGGTCTCTGCCCTAGATGACTCGATGGCAGCCGCAAGACGACAGACTTTAGCGGGGGCGCCTTCGGGGGCTCCTCGAATTGAATGGAGTCGAGAAAATCATCGTCGTCATCGTCATCATCATCATCATCGTCATCGTCATCGTTATCATCGTCGACATCGTCCCCGTCCTTGACAACTATTGCTTTGCTGCTTGCATCGCCAGCGCGATCAATGCTCCTCGGATCGTCAGAAGTGGTGTTGTCACTTTTCGCAGATTGAGTTCTTTCGACGTTGTCAGTTTTCTGATTCGGACCCTCTCCGCTGGTCTTCTCGGTCTCCTGGGTGGAAGCGCTCTTGATTACATTTACATGCTCTGATACCTCGCTGATATCTTCATCATCATCATCAACATCATGCAAAACCTTGCGACGACGTTTTGCAGACACTGAGGGCGAAAAATCTGAATCTGAATCGTCGACGTCGACCACCTCAAGCATTCTTTCCTCCGATCGCGACGGCGCTGGAAACGCGGAGGAAGAAGAAAACGACGACGACGACGAAGACGAAGACGACGACGACGATGATGATGATGTCACGCGGGTCACGGTCGGGTTTGCAGGATCCACCGAGGTCGCAGCAGAAGAGGCAGCAGCCGCAAGAGCGGCCGCTTTTCGCTTGCGCACAGCGCTACGAACTGCATTCGCAGCCCACGACGTGAGGTGAGACGCAGTGTTCATGGCCTTGGAGAGGGCCTCTTCGCTGTGACCCGTGTAAGTTCCCGCATGATTCGCTGCCTGCATCTTGAAAAATTCCTGAGAGTGTTTCCCTGGCTTTTGAGCGAGAATTTTATCAAGCGTGGAGCTGTTTGGTACAGGAGGTAGTGCGTGCGACTGCCCCTTTATGCCTTGATGATGAGTTGGGGTCACTCCTGGAGATTGATCTGTTGTTTTGTCCTTGAGCACATATTGCACGCGCGCATCTGATGCAATGCGCTTGCCTGCACCCGATGCCTTGGCAAGATTGGACTCAACATTATCAAGTCGCTTCTTCAAATTGACGTCTTTGAGAAAGTGCGACAGCTGCATTGCAGAATACTGTCGCGGGTCGCCTGCTACTGGAATAAACTCATTTCGTTTCGATTCGCGCTGCCTCCGTTTGTCTTTGAGAAGGGCAATGACTTCGTACTGCAAACGCTTGGGAAGCACACCGATCGAGGAAATGTCGACCGTTCCGTCGGCCATGACGGGAAGCTGGGCAATGATCTCCTCGACCTGTTCGGATGAATCTGCAAAGATGTCATCTTCCAATGTGTTATCCTCTTCGGACTTGACATTGTTGTTGTCGTCGTCAGCATTCGCTGCCGAGGCTGTTGCGGCCTCGATGTCGGCGACAAGATCGACAGTCTTTGGCGCCTGCGCATCCTGGGGTTTGCCAGGTTGCGCCGCGCCTGCCTGACTCCACGAGATCCCCAATGGCAGGTCTTCGTCATCATCGTCGTCGTCGTCGTCATCATCGTCAGCATTCTGCTCCTTGGTCGTAGCGTCTGTTGAAGTTGCTGCTGCCCCAACCCCGGGCCTTGCTTTGGGCATGTTGAATCCGGAGGCAATGCCGGGCTGAGACGTCTCTGGAGCGTTTTCGGTGCGCGCATCGCCAGGCAAGAGCTTGGCCTTATGTGCTTGCTGTGCTTGCGATACCTCGCGCAAAAGCATCTGGTTGAGAAGAAGTTTTTGCGCAGCGCGCTTGAGCATGCGCTCATTAAAGTCTGCCTTGGCACGACGCGCCTCTCGAATCCTTCGCTTGAGCACAGGTACGCCGCCATCAAAGACAAAGAGCGGCTTGATTTTGTTGGCGAGCAGCTTGAGAATGCGCCGCAGCGAGCCGAGAATGTGCGCATTATGGATCATGCGGCCGTCCTCTTTACTCCGCATCGCCTTGATAAACTGCGTGAGCCAGATGCTGGCGTCAACCGCGAGCACCTTGCCCTGAAGCGTCTGCACATCGACACGTCGGCCCACGGGCGCAAGCGCCTTCCACAGCCCATGGACGCCCATGGTCGACGACTTGTCGCTGTCCGCTTGTCGACGCGGTTCTTTCTGCGCAGAGAGCGGTTTCCAGAGGCCGCGCTCTGCGACCTCGCCTTCCCCGCGGCCACCCGCGCAAAGTTTGCGAGGCCTCGGCTGGCCTCTGCCTCACGATTCTTTGAGTTGTTGTTGAGAGTTTGAGTTTGACGCAACGCAGGACAGGACACTCACTCTCTTCCACCTTCCGAGACCTTGGACAGCAGAAAACAAGCTAGGCGCAAGAAGAGGCACTCGATGTCAAAGTATGACTCACGCGCACTCCAAGAGAGGCGAACCTCGACTCGCACTAACGCGCTCCAAAGAGTACTTTGTCGTATGAGCTGCTTGCGTTGAGTTGCCGACGAAATGATTTGCATCGACCACCTTGCAGGACTTGCGAAAATGTATAAATTATTTCTAGTTAGGAATCCACATGAGCGGCGAGAAGACTTTGCTGACCACTATCAATGACAGAAGCGACAAAGGCCGATGTGACAAGACCAATTTGATCCTCCGCAGAACGCAAAGCCATCTGGACACTCTCTTCCACAAAGTTGCAAGCGAATTGGTGTCTTATCCGGGCATGAATGTCGGAAAGTCTTTCCTGCGCAATATGTAGAATACCATCCATACATGCAGCGCCAACAGACTTGCGTGCCACCCCGGAACGCGAGCGCGCGGCTCTGGCGCGGACGGATGAGGTAACTGCCACGTTCAATGATCCCTCTACAGTATTTCTTGCAACGAGACGCAGCGTCGCGGCAGCATCTGGATCGTCCAAGGTTTCGGGAAGCTCCAATGCGGGATCTCTGCTCTGCAGAGGCTCGCGAAGTTCACGCTTGACTTGTGCCTGGACGGCAAGATCAACACGCATGGCTTGATCCTGCACAAAGCAATGCCGCGCAAGGTGTTTGCGCTGCAGTTCAATGCGGCGATAATGTAAGCTCTTGGACAAACGCTGAAACTTGTTGCGCAAGGCCTCAATCTCGGGAGGCAGACGTGACGTAGGTCTTCGCAATTTCTTTTCGTGCGCGCGGAGGCGTTCCTGCACCTGGGCAACAGCAGTTTCGAGCGTGTCGACAACCTTTTGGCTGGCCGCAATGTCTGCGTCCATGCGCTCGAGCTTGCTACGACTATCACTTCGAAAGGCGTGCAGATCTGCTTGTGTGAGCGGAGGTAATGCATTTGGGTTTGACAGCACTTCTGATACCGTGAATGCAGGGACTGGCTGATCGCAAAGGCAGGCACGTCCTTGTGCCTGGGGCTCAACGCCCAAAGTCTTGGCTTGACGTGACGCTGCGCCCAATGGAGCAAGTTTATTTGCACGCAGGCCAGAGCTGTTTAAGCGACCACGCGTCCTCGCATTCTTTGGACTCTGGGGTCGAGGTCCAAGAGTACTATCCGGGACCTTTTGCTTGGCGTCCGCGCTGATGCCGCCTTTAATCTCTTCGTGTGCAACTTGTCGCTCTGCGAGGCGTTGCGTCGCGCGTTCATGCTCTTGGACGAGGATCGCCCAGGCGGCGACCATGCGCCGAGTTGCGAGGTCGCCGATATGGCTTGTATCCTGCGGATCTTCGGAATACGACAAGGATACATTGCTGTCATCGTTGTCCTTGTGATGCAGTTCGTGAGGCCCTTCATATTGAAATGGAACAAGAACCTGGCCACCCTCGACGCTAACAGGAAAGAGAAATGGGTTGCCACGTAATCGAAAGGTGACCGGGTCGTAGTGAAAGTGTTTGGCTACGGCGGCTCGAAACGACGCGTGCGAGTCAAACGAGCCGAGGTCCACAAGGACACGTAGTAGGTAGTTGCGATTCTCAAAGATAAAGGGGAGGGGTTCTGGCAGACACTTGCGCCACTTCGAGATAGCTTCGATGGCAAGAAGCGAGGCTTGCCGGATATCCAGAAGAAGTTTGATGCAGGTTTTACGAGAAAATTCTGCAGAGTCATTCGGCCCAGCTTGATCCCTGAGCAGAGCGAGGAGAGATTCACGCTCAAGAATTCTCTTCACAACGTTCATCTCGATGCCCTTCGCTTCGTCATGAACGATTTGTAGCGAGATACTTGCCCTTTTCCTCGATACACCATCACTCGCCATCGTTTTGCGGCCCACATCGAGCTGTACGTGTCCACTCGGTTTCTTTCTACTATTCTCAAGGTTTGAGTGCATTTCGCGGGGCGCGTTCGCCGCGCATTTGGCCTTGTGGCGAAGGGCGCGCTTGCCTTCTGCGTCGCGCTTTGCGCGATCTGTGTCTGCATTGTACGGAGGAATGCCGCGTTCAGTGGCAGGAAAGCACACGTTCCATTGAGGCCGCGCATCGTCGCGATTTGGCTTGGCCTTGGTCTTGGCCTTACCCTTGGTCTTGGCTTTGGCACTGATTACCCCCCGTTGCACTTGCTCCGCTGCCGCTCCGGTGTTCATTTGTCGCAAGCGCACAAGGATAGGCCACGGGGGCCCCGGCCGCACGATTGGCCCTTTGTCGATCCGGAGAGCGCGCACGCAAGCTTGCTAGCTTCGTCTGCCCGGGTAGCGGCCGGTCAGTGTGCCGTAATCTATTGATCGCCGCGGCGCTTCGTCGTCGGTTCTGCGTTCCCATTCCCACAACGCGGATGCATGTGTGAAAAAGAGTGTGTACTCTCGAACTCCTTTTCTCTCTTCTTCTTCTTCTTCTTCTTCTTCTTCCTTCTTCTTCCTTCTTCTTTCACCAGCCAACTGGATAATGCGACCCGCAGCCGCTGACTTATGTAGCTCTTTTTGGCGACTGGCTCATTGCCCTGGTTGCTGGCTCGTTGGCTACCGAAGGAACCACGTCAATTCTCTCTGGAGAAAAGTGTTCGTGGATTGTCCGAAGGAGAGCGCCTAGGCTAAGCAAGGCTGACCCACGTGTCGCGATGTGCCTTTGACCGCATGAATGCGACACGTCTGCCCTTACAGGGGCGGCCACGTCCAAGTCGAAAAGGCCGCAGCCGCCACCTCTACCGATAATGCCCGGTCGTTTCTGTTGGTCAAACGTGTCATTCATGTCAATCAATCACCACACACAATCCGAGCCAGCTCAGGCTGAGCGAAGAGTCCACTTCTACGCCAAAACCCGCGCCGCGGGGGGCCACGAACGGGGGACAAAGGCAAGCTCGCGGAGCAGGCTCGCAGAGGCGAGGCGAGAGAGTAGAACTCCGCAAGGAGTAGCAAGTCCGTAAGTCCGCAAGCCGAGACACCGCGCGGGGCAAGATCGTTCGCTCGCTGGCGGCTCGGCTGGCTGACTGCACACAAGATCGCGCGCACGGCAATGACGACAAACTTGAGAGCGACGCGAGTCCTCGTTGCGGCCTTGGTGGCGGCGCTAGTAGCGCTGGCGCTGGATGGCTCTCACGCACAGCCGGTGACGGCAGAGAGCATCGGCGCGACGTGCACGGCGCTGCACAGAACAACTGATGGAGACTCTTGCGGAGACTGCCTTCCGAACTACAAGACGGCCACGGCTGCGGGCACGTGCAGACACACCCCGGAACCTCTGCAGGTTGTCTTCGATGAAAGGTCCGAGGCGGACGCCTTCGCGGCCGCAGCGACCTTCGCCGCGATCGATGAGCCTTGGTGCTTTTTTGCCTTTGCAGATCTCGATGGCGACGGCCACGATGACCTCGTTGCAGGTGTTGATAACTTTGCATGGTATCGTAACGAAGGAGGCAGTAGCATAGCTACGCTGCCGACCGCTGACCTGAACATCGGCGGTTTTTCATGCCCAGAAAACGTCGTTTTCGCCGACTTTGATGGTGACGGTGACCTCGATTGCCTCGTGGCTAACTACCGAGCGCCCCTCGAGCTCGAGGACATTGCTTTCTTTCGGAACGATGGCAACGTGTCCATGCCAGCCTTTGTCGCCGCGCCAAATGATCCCTTTCCTGAAGCGCTCTATGCCTCCATAACTGCCATGTCGAGCACATTTGAAGACAGCTGCTTCTCTTCGGTGAGCGACGAATACTCTTCGGGAGCTCTTTCAAACTGCATAAGAACCCTGAGCGTGACTGACCTTGACAATGACGGCGACCTCGACATTTTCATCTTGCCTTCGCTCTTTCCGGAGGTCATTTATCTACGTAACGTTGGCACACTCGCCAATCCGCAATTCGTTAATGCCGTCAGCACCCTGAACCCGTTCAATGGCATCGCCTTTGAGAGTCCTGAGGCGATGAAGAGTACTCTTCACTTTGCAGATTTCGACTTTGATGGTGACCTCGACGCATACCTGATTGGCATTCCAGAAAACGAAGAAGACGCGTCCACAATAACATACTTTCGGAACAGAGGAAATGCGCAAACACCACGATTTGCTCTCGTAGAAAATGTGGCGTCGCCCTTTGCACTCACTTCAAGCTACCAAAACGCGAGCACGACGTATCTTCGCGTGGGAAGAGTTCAAGATAACAAAGACTTTGTGCTTCTGATGGTAGATTCGCAAGAGAAGCTTACGGCGCTGCTCTCCCGACCCACTCGAGGTGTCGACGCATACACGGGCCATCCAATGCCTTTACTGGATATTGACAACATGCTGGCACACTATGGTGTCGGCAACAGGACATTTCGGATATTTAGTCTCGGAACACAAAAGTGGACTTTTGTCGACTACGACGGCGATGGTGACTTGGACTACATCCAATTATTCAATGGTTTTCCAGCGACACGAGCAGACAAAGATAGTGGTTACACTCTCATCAATGGGGTTCGTCGCGTGGATTATGTGTGGGCAATCTCAAATGTTGGCTCCAGCGAACGGCCCGAGTTCAGTTTTAGCGGTTCAGTACCGGCACTCGAGGACCTCGTGAATGCTGCAGGACGATTCATAGGCGCAGAAGATCCAGACGGGGACGGTCTTTTGAACGTCGTGATTGACGACATCGCCACGGTCGATCTCGATGGAGATGGTGACTTTGACATGGTTCTTGCCTCCGACAATCTGCTGATTTACGTTCCAAACACAGGCAATGGAACACATATGGCATTTGACGAAGCAGTGAATCAAACACTGAGTCCTTTCCGAGAGATTGAACTCGATGGGCCATGTTATATCGCCTTTGCGGACGTTGACGATGATGGGGACCAGGATCTACTCACTCTCGGCTCCACAGGGTTTGCCTTTTTCAGGAACGATGGTTCGACACAAAACCCGGCGTTTGTGCCTGTAGAGGATTCGAACCAGAATCCCTTTGTCCACCTCGAAGGTTTTACTTCGGAGACACACACGGATCTGATGTTCACAGACATTGATGCAGACGGCGACATTGATCTCGTCTTTGCCTTGCAAGGTGACTACGTGTCTCGCTATCCCACAGAAAGTGACTACAATTCCTTTACGGTTCGCAATACGGGAAATGCGACTTATCCGCATTTTGAAGCTGCCAAGGAGAAGCAGTTCTCATACGATGGAAGTGTGTGGGGGGACCGCTATCGTATCTATCAAGGCTATGCCGATTTGGATGGGGACGGAGATGTAGACAGAATTGAGCAGCTCTCGGATCTCACCTCATTCGATGTGGTGTTGAATTTTAACAGAAACACGGCTCGCGAATGCCTCTCCGATTGCTCATCACGCGGTTATTGCATGCAGCCCGACAACAACACCCTTGCCGCACTTGGTGGCGTAGAGAAAGCGCTGATGGATGTTGACAGTATTGACGCAAAGTCTATCGACGATCTCGCTGGCGTGTGCATTTGCACTTCGTCTGACTTTGAGGGCAACGCATGCGAGCTATGTGCCAGCGATTTGGTTTATGGACGCGACTGCGACCAGTCATGCCCGGTTTTTTCCCGTACACACGCGCAACCAGCGTATCCTTTGAGCCTTGCCATTGATGATTGCGTATGCGACGAAGGCTTTGTTCAAGTCGATGTAGGAGACACTTTCGAGTGCCATTGTCCGGCAGGTAGCTTTGTCAACAGCGAAGCCGGTCGTTGTGACCCCTGTCCGCTAGGGACATTTTCCGAAGGACCGAGCGCAGACACATTCTGTGCAGCTTGCGCCCCTTACGGCTCTCTCACGGCAGCGCTTGGCGCCTCCGAGGAGTCCATGTGCGTCTGCCCTGCTGATCGAGTTGAAGCCAATGGAACTTGCGTATGCGCCATAGGTTTCTATCAACATGAAGGCGACGACGCGTTAGTCTGTCGCAAGTGTCCCGCAGAACGTCCATTTACGCTGCGTGCCGGCGCTTTGTCAGAGAGCGAGTGCGTTGCGCCCACTGGAACAATGCTGGTTAATGGCGAGGTAGAGACTTGCGACGCCGAATTTGTGGACTGCGAAGTGGCCGGTGCTACGCTCGAAAAGGTCTTTCTCAAGGAGGGGTATTGGCGCATCTCCAGCACATCGACGGAATTTCTGGAGTGCCCCGAGCGAGCGTTTTGCAAGGGAGGCGCCTATGGTGATTATTGCAGCGCCCATCATGTGGGCATTCTGTGCGTCGATTGCGAAAGCGGGTACGCAATGCGTTCCGACACTTGCGAGCTCTGCACCGCAGCGACAACGTCACGCGATCGTGCAATCTCTGCGGTAGTGTGGATTTTTGCGGTTGTTCTTCTTATCACTCCAGCAGCGGTGACTGCCGTAAAGTGGAAGTGCTCCAATGAATCATTAGATGCTGCGAGACAGACGTCGGGACCGTTGGCCATAGTTCGCAGGTGGCTTTCTCAGGCCAGAGATTCGCTTGGTGTCATGCTACCCCACTTTGGCGTAAAGCTGCGCATTACGCTCGTTTTTTACCAACTTTTCACGCAATTTGTGAAAGTACTTGGAGTGGAGACTTCAGCTGCGTCTGTTCTCGGTGCATTTGTTGATTTGAACCTTGGGCGTCTGCTGGGCATTCTCCAAGTGGGCTGCAGCTACTCTGGCAACTTTTATACGCAGCTACTCCTTTTGACGGTGCTTCCGATTGTGGCGATCGGCGCCGTAATTGTCGCGGCGTGGATAACACATCAAATGAGCGGCGTGACGACCGGGACGCGGGCTGCTCTGCAATTTGCTACATGGTGCGCATTTCAGATTCTCTGGCTCGTGTACGCTGGTATCGCTGCGACACTGACAGAAACATTTCTTCCTCACGAGATGCCCAGGTACGAGGGCGATGAGGACCCGTACATGGCATTACGCGTGGACTATTCGATCGACTTTGACTCGACAGCGAGCCGTCGCGCTCGTGTTTACGCTGGTTTCATGTTTGTCTTGTATCCTGTGGGCGTTGGTGTGCTGTTCTTCGTGTCATCCTGGTGTCTCAAAAAAGGTTGGAGCCAAGGAGAAAATCTTTCTCGAAAGGCGATGGCAGAAGGTATTGCATTCCTATTGGAGCCGTATCGGGAGAATCGTTTCTGGTTTGAGAGTTTTGAGCTGTGGCGTCGATTCGTCTTGACATCAATCTTTATCCTCGTCACGCAGATTTCAGGTAGCGGCGGTGTATTCTTTTTCACCTTTGCGTGCGTGCTATTTGCGTGGTTCGTGGAGCTTGTCGCACCTTACACGGAAGCGACCGATTTCTGGCTTGCACGGGTGTCAATGATGTTTCTTGTTTGCCTCGGCGCGGTGGCATTGAGCACGAAGCTGAATCTTTGCGACGAGTCTCTCGCGACCAAGCTTTTTCGTGGTATTGCAGTGCTCGAGCTCATGGCCTTCGTTCTGTCTCTGGTCGTTGTGTTCTACACAAAGAAGAAAAGCAGTAGAACCAAATCACTCGCTTGCGACGAAGAATCGAGTCAAGGATCCACAGATGTATTTAAGGACGACTCGCCATTTGTACAAGTTGCCGATGTGCTGAAAGCGAAAACATCGCAGACCAAAGATGGTGCCTCGTTTGCTTCGTCAAATGTTGATGATACTCATATAATGGAAAACGGCATGGCAGCTGAAGAGGTTGTCAACTTTTCATGAGTGAGAGCATTGGGCAGAATAAAGTCAAGGAGTTGCGTGAAATGATTTGTATCTTTGCAGAAACTGGCTCGGCAAATTGCGGGCTTAGCAACTGCATATGTCAGACAGTAACAGTTTCCCTTTTTCTTTTCTTTTTTGCTGCTGCCCCGATTCCAGCGAAAGGTCTCAATCGACTGCATCCAAGAGAAGATGAGGAAAGTAGAGAAAGAGGTCAAGAAAGAATAGTATTATGAAACGATTCCATTGGCGATCGTAGGGACCGAGCAAGGACCCTTGCTGGTCGTAAAGAGATGCACCTTGCCATCTTGGCCAAGCCAGCAGGGGTTGCGGTCGGCAGTGGTCTTCAGGTTGGGAGCGACAGCCTCGAAGATCTTCTTCTTGGCGACCTGAGCTGGGGTGGCGGGCTCAAAGGGGCCGCCCTCGATGCCCTGGAAGACAATGCGCTCACCAATCTCTGCACCGGCCGGGGGGTCAACGACTTCAACCTGTGTCTTGTCGGCGTTGCTGGCGCAGAGCACCATTCCGTTCGAAAGGTAGCCTCCAAGCTTGCGTGCCTTGAGGTTGCAGAGCACCAAGCAGAGACGGCCTTCGAGGTCAGAGGGAGAGCTGTAAAAGCTGCGGAGGCCAGACGCAATAGGACGCGGCTCCTCCTCGCCAACATCGATCGATTCGCAAAAGAGGTGATCCGAAGCCTCGTGGTTCCAGCATTTGACAATCTTACCAACGCGAATGTCCATCTTGGTGATGATGGGCTGGTCGTCTGCCGGAGCAGGGGCGTTGTTGCCCTTCTTTTTGGCGTCCTTTGCGGGCTTGGCGTCCTTGGCGCCTCCCTTGGCTTCCTTCTTATTCTTGTTGTTCTTGTTGTCGGCGGGCTTTTCGGCGCCCTTCTTGGCGTCCTTATCGGCATCGCCCCGGGCCACCTTGGCCGGCGGCACAGAGGATCCGGCAGCAGCGTTGGGAAGCTTGGACCAGACGTCCGGGACGGCGAACTTGACCTGTTTGAGGTCTTGGCCCGCAGCGGCCTGAACACTCTCGTCGAGCTGGAGCGAGTTGAACCACCTGCAGGCCGCAGGGACGGAGTCGCTCGACTTGGGCTGGAAACTCGTCCGCAGGGCCCAAAAGAGAGCCAAATCGGCCAGCGAGGGGTACAAGGGAGAGGCCACAAAGCTCTGCGTCTGCAGGCAGCCGTCGAGGGCCTCGAGGACCTTTTGCACGCTCTTCTCGTCGCCGTCCACGGCCTCCTTGGACTTGACGCTCAGCCACTGCGCGACGCGGGCCTGCTCCTCTGCGCCGGCGCCCAGCCACCTCCGCTGCGCCTCCGGGGCGCCGCCGGCCGCCTCCACGACGGCGCGCAGCTGCGCATTCGGCAGGCTCGCCGCCTTGCGCGCGGCATCCGCGACCGCCGCGGCGCCCGAGGCGCCTGCGCGGGCCACCACGCCCGCCACGAACTGCAGCTCTCCGGCCGCCGCCATCCTGTCTCGCGCGCGCTCGCCGCCTCGCTCCACGTGCCTCCGCGTCTGGCTCCACCTCGCGGGAATCGGGCTTTGCTTGCTTTCTTCGTCCTCGATCACCGTCGATCGATCTCACTGTCAATCAATCAATCGATCAATCGATCAATCGATCAATCGATCATCCTGCCTGCCATCCACACATATATACGTAGTACCTAATACTACGCTGGCAGACAGAAAGAACTTGCCAAGAGACTGCTTCTCCTGTCACTGGCGCCGACAGCGACGGGAAGAGCGTGGAGGTCGGGGGCGGCGGCCGTCGAGGAGCCGGGGCCTCGAGCTGCGAGAGTGAAAGCGTCACGCATGGTGGCGGTGTCGGTTCGCCCTCAAAAGGCGATGTGGTTCAAGAATGAAGGCACTCGTTGAGGATGAGGATGAAGAAGATGATCCCGAGGCGCGCACACACCTTTACGGACAGAAAGGGAGAGAACCCTGACGTTTGAGAACGCAAAGCGGGGCGAACTTGGCATGTTGACGAGGACGAGAACGCTGAGCGCGCGCAGCAGCTTCGCACTGCAGAGCGAGAGCACAAGAGAAGAGGAAAGCTAAAGGTCATGCCGGTGACCTTCGCACCTGCGAGACTGCCGGCTGCGCGCGGCGGCGGCGGTAGCGGCGGCGGCGGCAAGTCGAGGGTGCACGGGAAAACGCGCAGCCTCGAGCGCAGGGGAACGCTAGAGCGCGACGCGCGCACGCTCGACCTGGAGGAGCAAGAACCGGAATTCTCTTGCCCAGACTGCGGTGAAGATGTACCTGTCCGTAAGATTCAGGAGCACACGCGTATCGCATGTGATTTTCGCATCGTGACCTGCAAGGCGCCAGGGTGTAAACTCCGCGTGCCATTCGTTGACCTCGACTGGCACCGCGAAGTGGACTGCAAGTACACCCGTCGAAGGCGGAGACTTGTTCGCTCTGCGCAAAGCCACGCCGAAGAAATGGCAACTGCATCTTGCAAGGCCTGTGGCGAAAGCTTTCCCAAAGCCAAAGCCGAGAGACATGCATGGGTATGCCAAGAAAAGTTGGTCGCCTGCCCCAATGTCATCACTGGGTGTCTCGCTTTTGTCAAGGCTTCCGATCTCGACGAGCATCTTGCGCAGAATTGCAAGCACCAGGCGCGCCGTCGTGATCTCGCGTGCAAATTTCGTGAAATGGAGGCCTCGGGACTCTCATGCGAGGCGTGCGGGCAGCAAGGCATTGATGTAAGAGGTTGGCGCAGGCACAGAGAAAACGACTGCCCGATGCGTTTAATCCAGTGTCCTCTTAATTGTGGCGCAAAAGGTATTGTTTGGCAGCACCTTGAGGACCACTACGAAGAGTCCTGCCCACGACGACAAAAGAGAGACGAACTCATCAAAAGTGGACAGGCCAAAGTCACAACAAGTTTTCGATGCACCATGGGATGCGGCGCACGAATACCAGAGGCTTGTATGCCTGGCCACATTAAGCGAGAGTGTCCAAATCGCTATGTCCAGTGCGAGTGTGGTCACAGCATCCGTATCAAAGATCGCGCTCTGCACCAGCGCACAGATCTCGTCTACACTGTGCATCGAGTAGCGCGTTGCATTTTTGCAGTTCGTCGCGAGGGTCTCGCGTCTCTTTCTCTGGCCCGCGGACGAATGCCGCAACAAGTCGCGTGTCCACTGGAGTGTGGCGAACATCTCACACACAAAGAGCTCCAGGATCATGTTCGCCATCTGTGCAGCAATCGCCTTGTCCAATGTCGATTTACCCACATTCAATGCGGACTTAACGGAAGGAAATTGCGCGCTGGCGACATTGCGCGTCACGAGCGAGAGGAATGCGCGGGCGCTGCTGCATTTCGCAAACAAATCGAAAACGGTCAGCGACGCAAGCTTCATGAAACGTGTTCTCAAGCATGTGGCACTGCGCTTCCCCATGCCCGCATGCGCACACACCAAAAGCATGTTTGCGCGCAGCGTCCTGTCCCGTGCCGTCTTGGATGCGGCCATCTTGTCCCCTGGGCAGGACAAGAGGCGCATATTCGTGGAGGATCTTGTACGGTTGCCTTACAGCGTGAGGCACTTGCTCGTCATTCTGAAAAACGCGCTCAGAAAAAGAAGGAGTTGCAGTTGCAAGAGCTTAAACAGCGCAAGGAAGAAAGGAGAGAAGCAGACGAGCTCTCCGTCAGCTCTGAAGAATCTGCCACGTCTACTGAGCAAAACTGAGAAGATGGGATATAGCATGGGAGACACAATCGCGAACAACCTATTCATTAAAATAGAATATACTTTTGCGGGTTGTTGGACGTATGTGTGAATATACAGTCCAAAAAATATAAACGAGTTACGGTGTTTCGTAAAGACCATTTACCTGCTTGCCGTTTTGCTTACTTGGTTTGCTTGCTGGTTTACTTACTGAGCATGAACCGATGAATCGGTGCGAAGCTCACATGTAGTTCCTTCAACTGTCGTGCTCTGTATCAGCGCGGAGACGTTCGTGAACATCTTCGATCATGATCTTGATTCGATCTCCGAATTCAAGTCCACCTTGAAAATCTTCCACGAGAACTTCTTCTCGAGTTGGGCGCCGTCTTTGTGCATGACAGAATTTGCTTATTCTCAAGCCGCTTCCGGCATCGCGATGGTCATCACTCCGATGCTCTCCTGGCCAGCCGGGCATGAGTTGCTGCTCTTGGCCGAGACGTATCTGCTCCTCTTCAAGATTATTCAGAAGAGTGGCTTCGGTAGCACTGAGCGCATCGAATTCGGCCAAAAGGTCTTCCATGTCAACCGATGGACTATTGATGACCTCCCCGCATCCGCCGTCCTCGAACGGATAAAGACCAGTGGTGTCAATAGTCGTTGGTGCGAAGAAACGACGTTTTGGCAACTCGGGAACGCGCTCAAGCCGACGCAGTAACTTGTCAATATCCTTCTCCGAGTACTTGTTTGGCGCAACAGTGTTGGCGGCTCGCTTCAAGACGTCCACAGACTGCTTTTTGCGCCATCGAGAAGGTCGCTTGCGCACTTGAGCTCTTGGTCTTCGCTCGCGCTGTCTTGGTGCAGAGTGAATTTGTCTTTCGACAGGCGTCTTCAATCTGGTCCCTGCTGCGTGCGCGGTTTGTGGCCGCACAGTCCGAGGGACATGAGGAGTCGCTCGCAGTTGCGTCCTTGGAAATGTCATGGCTGGGGTCTCCGCTGCGAGATTGTCGCCACTCTCTTGCGACTGGGCATCAAGGTCAGTGGGAAAAGAGTCAAGGCCATAAGACGTCGCCGATGAGGAGTCGAGATCAGAAACGGGGGTGAAAGAGACTGCTCCCTTGTACACCTCGAAAAGACTGTTCATTCGCTTGTCGCGCGGATCTGCGGTCTCTGACACACGAAAGATTTTGAGAAAATGCTTGCTCAAGCAACTGCGACCAAATGCTGAAAGCGCGAGGACGCCAGCGCGCACCATGCGCTTCAAGGGAGCCTCGACGTGGCGAAACGTGTTTGCGAGCATTGTCAAAACGTCGCCTTCCACGAGCAGGTTTCGTGCCAGCGCGTACAGCCCTTCAACTTGTGTCAGAGGCAAGAGCGCAGCGTCGGGTCCGAAGCCTTGGATGTTGACAGCGGCTGCGTCATCAGGGGAGGCGCCCCCGCTTTTAAGCGCTCGAATAATAGCAGTAAAATTGTCGCCGAGCGTCTCGAGATACAGAAATGTGAAGCGACAAGCATCAGCAGCAAGCACGGGAGCCTCCGTGCCATACTTTACCATACTTTGCAGAACGGGCTCCAGGTCTCCACTTGTAAGTGCTTTTGCATGCGGTCCTCGGGCGACCAAACACAAGAGGCGAATCGCGAGATGACAGCACTCAAGATCGTGAGGTCGTTTGCGGATAATAGCCGATAGTTTGCGTGGCCGAAGCGCTGCGCGCACTTCACTCCGTCCGCGAGATGAGGCTTTGCTGATGAAGTCGAGCACGCGGAGGATCTCAAAGGTGGATCGGCCTTGAAGGCAGGTGACCAGTGCAGGTGCAAGATCTTTCCCGAGTGCATGATGCAGCGCGACCGGGTCGCGTCTCACAAGATCGCCGAGCTTCCGCACGTCCGCGACCTCCACGGGCGGCGTCCGGAGCAACTCGAGCAGATTGCGCACAAGCGCTGCAGTGACGCCCTTGAGCGTTGGCGCCATTGCCGCTGTTGCCAGTTCTCGGAGTTGATCTGGCGCAAACAATCGATCGAGAGCGGGGTTTTGCCCCCACCACTCGTGCGCCTGACGGCGCTCTCGAGCAACCACGCCACGCAGCAAGGCTTTCCCTTCTTCCTTTGTCGCTCCTCGGGAAAGCCAGCAAGTGAGTTTGTCCCCACCGTAAGGCAAGCGAGCACGACAAAGCAAGCTGAAAAGCCAACGAGTATAGTCAGACAGTTCTTGTGTCTCACAATATATTGCAAGTCATAATCGTCGGACCAAGCCAATCGACACGCTGCGTGAGGCGGCTCGTCACGCACGCGATAGGACTCCTTGCTCGTCTCTTTGACCCCCTTCGCTCTGCCCTCTTGGAAAGTATTTCCAACGGCGCAAAGGATACAGTTCCTGCCGCACTGACTGCTTCAAAAGGACTAGGCCTAGGCCTAGGCCGACCCAGATGCTTTTCGTGGAGTGAAAACCACCACTTTTTATCACAACCTCTACCACCGCGGGCTTCGACAGGCACAGTAAGACACTGGACAGACTGCTTCCTCGCTGGTTGGTGGCTCGACGTGTCGCGAATCAATGTCAGACTCATTCGCATAAACTTCAACCACCAAGCAGCGGAACTTCAAGTGATTCAAGTTCAACTCTAGTGACGACGCTCAACGGATCGCTGGCGAGGGTTCCGTGAGGGTCCCCGGACCACGTTCCCACGGGTGCACATGAGGGTACGCGAACTTACCTTCCTGTTTCCGGGTTTGTCGATACTGATACATCAGGCCAGAGCAGCTGGCATCCACAAACTGACGTGCGAGCGAGGCGCGCGCCTCCGGGGCCGGGGCCGGGGCCGGGGCGGGGCGGGGCGCCTGTCCCGCTGCCGCGAGGGCTCCTTCGCCGCCGCCTGGCCCGGCGAAGCTGGCGAAGCTGGCTGCCGTGTCTGCAGGTTTCTGCTTTGCTGACTGGCGGCTGAAGTTGGAGGACTTTGCCTGGCGAGGCCGAGCTCGCTCGTCGCAGCGGGGATTCCATACGCTCTCGCGGCCTCTCGCGGCCTCTCGCGGCCTCTCGCGGCCTCTCGCGCGTGCGAGGCGCGCGCGCCGCTGCCGCGGTGCCGTGCTTCTTGTTCGCTCAACGTGCTGGGACGAAGAAGCTGCGCTAGGACCAGTTCGAGCTCTCTGGCCGTGCGGCAGACCAGACCTCCCAAGAAAGGCAAACACGAGACATGGTCGAGGGCTCCAAGCGACGCCTCACGCGAGGGCTAACAGACCTGCGCCTCTCCGAGCTCCGAGAGGATGGAGACCATATTGAGGCTGTGCAGCAGCTCGAGCGTCTCGAGAAGTCGACCATGTTTCTCAATGTGGGCATGGTCCCGCAGCTGAAAATTGAGGTGCTCTCATCTCGATCGCTCGACATGGTATGGCTGACGATGGGTCTCGTGGCGCTCTTCACTCTCATTGCCTCGTCCGTCTCTTTGGCAACGATTGGCATTGGATCCGAGAATGGGAACATCGACAGAGAAATCGCCGTCGTGTGTCTGTCAGGGGCCGTGCACGTCGTGACGGCCGTCATTGTGGTTTTTGTTGTAGTTGCGTACCCACAACGCATCATTCGCAAGCTCGTCGTTCCCGGAAACTCCAAGCCGCTCCCGGAGCAGCTACTTGTGGTTGGCGTGGTGCTTTTTCTCTTTGGAAGCCCAATCACCTCATTCTGGGGCGCTGGCTGGTTTTGGGTGTCGACGCGCAAAGCTCTCGAGGAGAACCCATCGAGTGATTTTCTCCTTCACAAACTCAGCTTTGACAGTGTGCGCTCACTCAAGCTCCTGTCTCTCGTTAGTGCCGTCATGTCTTACATGTGTATTGCCGTGTTCGGCGTTCTTGCGGAGCTCACGCGCGTGATCTTACGCTCTGCAGAGATGTCCTTTGCTTCAGCAGATACCGAGCAGCATTACGAAGACTCTTTTCATCGTACAAAAGCTTCGGAAAACGGCACACAAACACACACGCAGAATCAGACGCAGACGCAGACGCAGACGCAGCCACTTGGGAAACAACCTAGTGAACTATCCGAAGGAGCGTCTATACAATCATCAGAGCCAACCGGCGGGCCGAGCGAGCCGATTGCTCGCATGAAGACGCGGCAAAAGCGACCTGGACCGAGACGCGATAGTGCAGAGCGGTCCGAGGTGGACTCTGAGGAGAGTAATGGATCCTCCCCCTTCGGTCTCGAGGCTCTTGTGCAACGAATGCGAAAATTCCTGGAGAAACAGCTCTGGGATGAGCGAGGCTACAAGGAATTGCTCTACATGTCAAAGCTCGGCTTTTTCAATGTTTCATTGGCAATAGTGCTCGTCATCTTCAATTCTATCTATGCCACGCGCTTGAATGTCATCTCCAACGTAGTTCCGCTAATGGGAATCATTACGGTAATTCGCGTCTGCACGTCCGAAGGGTCCCCTTGCGCGGACGAAAGCGTGTTTCCTCGGGCTGTGGGTGCGGGCGTCATTTTCTTGTTAGAGTTCGGCTTGTTGTTCTCGTCTTCGCGGCTTCTACAGCGTGCCAAACGCGCGCTTTGGCGCGTGCCATATTCGGTGACGCGTCCGCAGCAGGTGAGCTTTTTGTTTTATGCGCTGCAGTCTTTGCTTCTCTGCTCGCTGATTGGATTTCTGGGAATACTCGTTGTGTCCATAACAAGCGTGGACTTTTGGCTGTACAGGCCGATTCGCAACGCGCAAGACGAATTTGAGCTCGTGTATGATCCACTCTACCAAGTTGGACTCACTGGAGCCTCGATTTCGATCAATTACTATGGTTTTTACCTCGTTGTCTCATCCTCGCTCATGGCCCTGGCGTATCTTCCTGCAGACTCGGTGGGCGTCCGCGGCTGTTTTTGCCCAATGTCTCGCCCTGTGCGACAGCGCGAAACAAAAGAGCTCCGGCGCGCGCGCTCGCAAATGTCTGGCGCCGATCTGGATATTGGTGACTCGTTGGCGCGCTTGTCAGCGCTTGGCAAGGCGCACGAGACCTCTGCTGCACTTACAGAGCAACAAAAAGAGAACGCACTTCTTTTTTTCAGAGAACGTCTCGTGGTGCGTCGCAATTTGCGTCTCGAGGACCAAGAGCGACCAGTGTACATTATGTCGGAGGAAGGAGCGCGCAAGATACAGCACGTGGTCCCGCTTCTTGCGCTGACGCGGTTAGGCTCGGAGGTTTCCGCGACCTCGTCGCGCAGGTTGCGCAACCTCGAAGTGTCCGAGTCATGGCGCGAGCTAGCTTCCATGGCCCGTGCAGAAATTGTGGGCGAGCCTTCAATCGTCACCACGGTTCGCGATCTCAACGTCATGATTTTGGAGACGGAAATTCTTGCCTTCAATTTTACGGTCGTCACCTACTTTCTCGGGCGCAAACGGGGAGAAATGAGCTTTGAGGAGGAGGCTGCTCTCATCGAATCTTCGGCATTCTCGCTGGAGGAGCACATTATTGACGACGATATCGACACGCATTGTCTCGTGGCCAGCAGTGACGACCGCGTTTTTGTCGCTTTTCGCGGCACAGCATCCGAAGCCAATGCACGAACGGATTTGGCCATGCAATTGGTGCCATGGGACCTGGCCAACGACGCTGAGCTCGTCAACGACCTGCAAAACGCCCAAGAGTCACTTTTCGCCAAACGCGGGCTCACTGCGCACGTCCATCGCGGTTTCCTCGAAGCCTATGGGCGGATTCGAGACCAGATTCGCGCCCATATTGAACGACTGGCTGTGGACGAGTATGGGAATCAGATTCGGGCAGTCTTTTGCACGGGCCATTCCCTTGGCGCAGGACTCGCGACGCTTTGCGCCTTTGACCTCGGCGCGCTCTTGCGCAAGCGAACAAACCGTTTTGACGTGGCGATTGCGTGCACGACATTTGGCTCCCCTCGCTGCGGAAACTTTGTCTTTCGATCGCGATACAACTTGCTCGTGCCCAAGACAAATCGTTTCGTCAATGCAGGCGATATCATTCCCAAAGGCCCTCCACGCAATCTCTTGCGGGCTCTTACCTTAAAAGGCTATCGGCACGTCGGTCGGCAGGTGCTCATGGATGGGAATGGGCGCTTCATCATTAGCCCTTCCCGTATTGAGCGCTTTTTGCAACACGGGAACCTTTTCTTTGGCAACAAGCCCAAGTCGCACACGACTATGCGCTATGCATACAGTCTGCTTCTTTGGTGCATTATGGCGCACTACCGCGTTTTTGATCCGGATCTCTGGCACGTGCATATGGAAATGATTGATTCGATTGGCCGTTCGCGCAAGCAATACATGAACGCTGTGGTTCGCGAACGATACAACGAAGTCATTCGAAACAAGGGCTTTCGCTACCGAGTAGGGCGCACAGAAGTTCGTGATATGGGAATGCAAACCGAGATATCTCAAGACGGAGATGAATTTCCTGCTCGAGCCTTGCTCGACCAATTTCGCCGCATTGCTCAGGTCAACCCCAATGATCCTAGCGTACGCTCGGTGCTTGACCGGATGCATCATGTCATCGATCACATAGGCCATCGAGACACATCTCACTCTGACAATGATGACGAAGTCACTGACATGGAAGAGGACTTGGAGGAGGAGGAGGCGGAGGAGGTAGAGGAAGAAAATGATGATGATGACCATCATCATCATCAACAACAACAACAAAACCATGATACCGAAACGTCGCAAGAAGCAGCATACGGACACGAGCGAGACAACAACTGCACCGACAAGGGCGATTCGAAGGACCATGTCGGGGCCTCTAGCTCGCCTTTTTTTGTATCGCCCGATCATGCATCAGCCGTGCAACATCCCTTCAAGCAGCACGAACGCGACAATAACGAAGACGACGACGCGCTGCATCTCGACATTGTGTAGTAGGCGTAGTACGACAGACAAGCAAGCAAGCAAGCAAGCAGGCAAATAAGCGCCTGACCCTAGCAGTGACTAAACCGAAACTAGTTACAAGTCTATAGAACCTGCACGTATCTAAGCGCATCGTCTCCAATGTGTTGTTGGCACGAAGAAGACTTCATTCAATCCGAATCCATCTCGCCGCCGCCGCCACCGCCGCCGCCGCCGCGCACGCTCGCGCCGCGCGCCACGCTCCGGCCCCGGTGAGGTCAGGCCAGGCCAGGCCAGGCCAGACCAGGCCAGGCAAGGTCAGGCCGGGCAAGCAAGCTTGGGCGAGGCGAGCTTGGCAAGAAGAAAGCAGCTAGCTGGTGAGCGAGAGCGTCGACGAGGGAGGCTTGCACGTTGACGTGGAAGACGTGGCCACCCACGCACGGCGACACGAGGGAGCGTCGCAACGGAGCGCGGGAGACGAGCGTGGAGAGGAAGGCGACCGCTTGTTGGGCTTGCGGAGAACCGCCAAGATGCTGTCAAGTCGCAACCATGAGCCGTGGCACCTGGACGTCACAGAGTAAGTTTCCCTATTTTTATGGGAGGGGGGTGTACGACGGGGCACGTCGACGACAACGCGAGCAAAGAGTGAGGCAAGCCATGGATGTGAATATTGGCCGCAGCGAGCTCGTCACAATCTCGCTTTGACACCTCTGCTTGCGTGTCTCGTGTTCGATTGGTCGTGGAAGTGCAGCTGGTCTGACGGAACGAAAATGCAACCTTGCACAGAGTGGTGGACGCCCTGCGGACGAACCTGAGTCGCGGGCTCACAGAGGAAGACGCAGCGCAGCGCGCGATGTTGCATGGTAAAAACGAGCTGCCCGCAGAAGAACCTACACCATTCTTCAAGCTTGTGCTAAAGCAGTTCGAAGATCTCATGGTTCTTCTTCTCCTTGGCGCTGCAATGATCTCCTTCGTGCTTGCCATCTTCGAGGACGAAGAGGACAAAATCACAGCATTCATGGAACCGCTTGTGATCCTGCTTATTCTTATTGCCAACGCCATTGTAGGCGTTGTGCAAGAGTCGAATGCTGAAAAGGCAATACAGGAGCTCAAAGAGTACGAGGCGGCGTCAGCCGTGGTCCTTCGCGATGGCGTGGAGCGGCAACTTCCTTCGTCTGATCTCGTTCCCGGCGACTTGGTCAAGATTCAGGTCGGTGGCAAAGTTCCTGCGGATTGCCGCCTTGTTGTTATCCATAGCGCTGTCATGACAGTAGACCAGTCTGTTTTGACGGGCGAGAGCGATTCTTGTCAAAAGACGGTCGAACGGCTCATGCGGCGTTCAAGCATCAGCGAGCCAACGCCGGCCGGCCTGCAAACCGCGATCAACGATACGGTGGTGAACCAAGACAAGATCAATATGATCTTTGCAGGAACCCTGGTTACGCGCGGCAGCGCGCTCGCCATTGTCACGGCGACAGGCGTGAACACGGCCATTGGAAGCATTCATCGTAGCATCTCGGACCAGGAGCCGGAAAAAACTCCTCTCAAGATCCAGCTTGATGAGTTCGGTGAGCAGCTGAGCAAATGGATTGCCATCATCTGCATTGTCGTTTGGGTGATCAACATTCACCACTTTGATGACCCAATTCACGGCGGTATTCTGCGCGGTGCCATTTACTACTTTAAGATCGCGGTGGCGCTTGCTGTGGCGGCGATTCCCGAAGGATTGCCAGCGGTGGTGACCACCTGCTTGGCGCTCGGGACGCGACTTATGGCGCGCGAGGGCGCGATCGTGCGCTCGCTTCCCAGCGTTGAGACCCTGGGTTGCACGTCTGTCATTTGCGCAGATAAGACCGGTACGCTGACGACGAACCAAATGGTCGTGAACAAGATTGTTATTGCGACAGATATGCGCGGCGCCGCAGCGGGCGTGAAATCGAGCGAGAGCAACGACGGCGGCAATGCCATGAGCGCGATGGCGGCCTTTGCGAGCGCTGTGACGGGCGGTCGCGGCGCCGCAAATGGCGGGCAAGCTGGGGTTAGCCACGGCAAGCAGGACCCGGCGCTCTTGGAGCTCGATGTCGAGGGGGCCGATTACACGCCCGTAGGAAGAGTAACACTTACCCCTTCACTGACCTCGAGCAGCAGCCCTGTGGTTCTCGAGAACCCGGCTGCGTCGAACCCGGCACTCGCCGATATGGCGCGCATTGCTGCGCTCTGCAACGAAGCCTCGCTCGAGTACGACCCTAGCCTGCACACGTTTGCGCGCACGGGCGAACCAACAGAGGCAGCTTTGCGTGTCATGGTTGAAAAGCTTGGGCTGCCCAATGACATGATCGTCAACGACCGCGAGGACTTGCGCGACCTTATTCAGCGCGGCGAGTCGGCCGTAGCAATCACTTCGCAAGCCTGTTCGTGCTCTCGATATTGGAAGAATCAGTACAAGAAGGACGCGATGCTGGAATTCACCCGTTCACGCAAGAGCATGAGCGTCATTTGCACGCCATCTGTCCCAGAGTCCATGGCTGCAAATCAGTCCGCGTCTGGGGCCAGGCCTCGCCTGCTTTTTGTCAAGGGCGCTCCAGACTCGATTATCCACCGCTGTGTACGCGCCAGGCTCAACTCGGGCGGAACCGTTCCCGTGACGAACACCTTTCGAGACGATTTCATGGCCAAAGTGAGCGAGCTCTCCTCGCAGGGCCTCCGTTGTCTCGCCCTGGCCCAGGGCGAGGCTCCTGCGGAGTCTCAGTCAGCTCTCGACATTTCCAACGTGAAGCACTTTGAGGCCATCGAGCAACAACTCACCTTTGTTGGTCTTGTCGCAATGCGCGATCCCCCACGACCCGAGGTGCGCTCCGCCATCCATGAGTGCCAACGCGCTGGTATCCGAGTCATGGTGATCACGGGTGACGCCAAGGAGACGGCGGAAGCCGTCTGTCGCGAGATCGGGGTCTTGCCACGTAAACACGCGGACGACGCGACGGCCCACGAGCCGTACATGGCAGGACCAAGCGACCGCGAGCTCGTGGGCCTCATGCACGCTCCGTCGGACGACCCAACACTTGGGGGAAGATCGATTTCCGGGGCCACGTGGTCCGGCATGAGCGCCGAGGAGCAGCGCGTCGCTGTGAAGCGTCTTACAGTCTTTTCGCGCGTCGAGCCCAAACACAAGCTCGAGGTGGTGCGATACCTGCGCGAGGCGGGTGAGGTTGTGGCCATGACCGGTGATGGCGTCAATGATGCGCCGGCCTTAAAGCAAGCGGACATTGGCATTGCCATGGGGTCGGGTATGCCCGTTGCCCGAGAGGCAAGCAACATGGTCCTCGTGGATGACAACTTTAACACGATTGTGAGTGCCGTACGACAGGGACGCGCCATCTTTGCCAACACCAAGCAGTTCATTCGGTACCTGATTTCTTCTAACATTGGTGAGGTAGCGTGCATCTTCTTTACGGCTTTGCTTGGCACCCCAGAGGCTCTGATTCCCGTCCAGCTGTTGTGGGTGAACTTTGTCACGGATGGATTGCCAGCGACAGCGCTCTCCTTCAATTTGCCAGACTCGGACGTGATGCGCCGGAAACCGCGCAGTCGCAAGGAAGGAATCGTCGACGCCTGGATGGCTTTCCGGTACATGGTGATTGGTCTCTATGTGGGCCTTGCGGTCGTGCTTGGGTTTTGCTGGTGGTACACGCTCTTTGAGGGCGGGCCACAAATTTCATTTTCTCAGCTCGTATCCTTTGAAAGTTGTGTCGAGGAAGAGGCACAGGCGCAGGGATACTCTTGCAAGATCTTCAAGCACGGGCATGACGGTCAGATTCGGCACCCGAGCACGATTGCTCTGTCCATTCTCGTTACGATCGAAATGTTCAATGCTCTGAACTCGCTCTCGGAGAACGAATCACTCTTTAGCGTGCCACCTTGGTCGAACGCGTGGCTCTTGGCTGCGATTGCGCTTTCTTTCGGACTCCACTTTGGAATCCTCTACGTCCCGTGGCTGGCAAACATCTTTTCTGTAGCGCCCATCACGTTTGACGAGTGGCTAGCGGTCTTTTGGTTCTCATTTCCCGTGCTCGTTCTCGATGAAACAGTGAAGTTCTTTTCGCGTCGCTTGCTCACCCGGGGTCTCCTGGGTCACCGCTCCTCGCGTAGCAAGGGTTCCTCGTCGAAGCTGAAAAAGCATTCGTTCAACTTTGGCGGTGTGAACTTTGGCGACGATGATCCGAGTGGTCTCAAACAGGTCTAGAATGTTACTCATGTCGAGGTCTTCCACGTTTTACAAGTAGCAACACGAGGTCAGAAGGAGTGAAGCGTGGGATCCTTTGTTCGTTCCTTCTCTTTTCCAATTGAATGAATTTTGCGCAGGTATGCGCTCTGTGAGATTTCTGTATAACACGCTTCGCTCAGTTGGTCGAGGCGGATGGAGCTTGTCTAGGACAAAACGTAAAGTCGAATGAAACCAAAAGAGAGATGAAGAAGATACTAATAAAATGAAAGAAACCTTTCGCGAGCGACATTGCCGGAGCCACTTTCGTTGAATCTTGCTGGTGAGTGCGCGCAGACGGCTAAAATATTATTCTTTTCTCTCTCACACACTGTAAGTATTGTGTGTGTTCGAAAAAAGAATTCGTGTGGTCAGAATCTATTTTTCATTTTGTGAGACCTGCATTATGGCCAGCGTGGAGGCAAGCATGGCATGAAGCTGCTCGACGCTTCCGCGAAGCTTGCGGTTGTCCTCGATGAGGAGCTCTACAGATCGGTCGACCTTGCTCAACCAGGCTTGCATCGACTTGAATTGCGCGTTGCTGACGCCATTGCCCCCGCTCGACCCATTACCCATATCGCAGTCGCTATCATCATCATTTTCGTCGTAGAGAGAGTCCGCCAAGGAGGTGTAGCTTGAGCTGCTTGTCAGCTGCGATCGGAGGTCCCCTCCAGCATCTGATTCCGTCGCTTTGACATCGTCGCGCGTGGCGACACCGGGAAAGCTGGTGATGAAGTTTTGCGCTCGAATTGCAGACATATCCACCTTGGAGTTGGCATTTTTGTCGATGCTCCGGCGTCTGTTGACGTGCTCAAGTCGCTTCTTCGCGTTCAAGCGGATCTCGCTGGCCACATCAGGGTATTCGTCCATGAGTGACCTGAGATCGGCCTTGCTCAAGGCATAAACGTGGCATTCCGAGGCAGCAACGACAGAAACGCGATGTCTTTCGGAAAGCATGCAGCCAATTTCGCCAAAGTATGAGCCCTGAATGATGCTCTTGAACTTGCGACCGTCAGAAAGGACAACCACGGCGCGACCTTCGATAAGGAAATACATTTCATCAGCGTGCTGCCCGCGCGTCGAAATGTAGTCACCCTTTGCGTATTGCAGCGGTCGAAGAAGCGACACCGTCGATGCAATGAATTGCGGGCTCTTGTTGAGGAAAAAGGGTACTTTTGGTACGAGGTGTCGATGAACGTGCAGCGTGACCTCGGTGCGCAACTGCGTCGAAAGCATCGACAGCACGCTGGCCATTTCGTTCGGGTCTGCGTCGCTGCTTTCGCGCGTGGTTGCGTAATCAAAATAAGTCATGATGCGCCTGCGCATGGCCCACGGCATGTGCGTTTCGCGCATGAAATCTACGAGGAGCCGCTGCTTGCGCTTGACAGCAGCTGTGCGCCTGTCGAACATTGTCATGATCGAAGAGATGGTGCTAATAACAAAGGCATACCAGCTGACGCCGACGACCATGCAGACGATGCTGAATATTTTCTCACGATTCGTGAAAGCGCGGACGTCTCCGTAGCCAATGGTGGTGAGCGTGCTAAAGGACCAATAAATGGAACTTAAATATTTGGACATGTCGTCATGATTTTCGATGCCGTATTGTACGATCCAGCTGTCCTCCGGTATGGTGTCATGCCCTGCCCAAGCGACAAAGTACCAAAAACAGCCAATGAGGTGCGTGACGAGGAAAACACCAAAAATGACCTTGAACATGCGCGTAAAGGCCCCATTCATGCCAATGTTGTGACGCTCCCACTGTTGGAAGTAGCGCATGAGTTTGAAGACTCGCAACAGCTTGAGGAGTCGTAAGAGCTTCATGAGGCGCAACAGTCGAGGAAGTCGCGCGATCTTACCAAGTCTGTTGATCTGCGCCTCCTCGACGCTCGAGTCAAGCGAGACAAATCTGTAGATTGGCACGGAAGCAACGACGTCCAGAATGAACCATGTACGCATGTAGTGGAGAATGATGAGCTTGGGCTCAACAATTAGCTCTCCGTTGGAATCTTCATAGGCGCAAACCACATTGACGAAAATGTCCAAGATGAAGAGAACATCAACAAGAAGATCAAAGGTGGCTGCGCCGCCTGTGACCTCAATATCGAAGCACACGCGCACCGGTACGGTGAAGACGACATACAAGAGCATTGCAATCAAGAGCGCCTCCCACACGCGCCGAAAACGATTGCGGGGCAGCATGATGAACCAGTGCTTTGAAGTGTACGCCGTCTGTTTGTAGAAACGCGGATCGGTCTCGTCGTACATGTCAGCGTGCCCTGCACCAGAGACGCCGTAGAGCCGCATATCATTTTCTACCTGTTTGATGCCCCCGATCGTTTTCGCAGCGACGCGCAGTTTGCGCCAGTGTTTCTTTGTTGTTTCTTTTTGCTCGCTCGGCGGTGCTGTATTTTCATCTCGCGCGGGTGGGGTGATTTCTTGCTCGAGCCGTTGTCCAGCCTCGGAAGGAAGATCGCCAAGAGCATCATGTATTTCGCTGGCGATAAGTTCAGAGCTCGTTCGACGCCCCCCTGAGTCTGTTCCGCTCGCGGGGCGCAATAGACTATTGCCCTTGTTGCTCTGTCTGCTCTGTCGAAAGCTCTTCATTTTCATTGAGCCATCCTCGGCAGTGTGCTCCTTTGTCGATCGTCGCACGGCGGTATGTCTGGATGTGAGATCCGGAAGAGCCTCTTCGAGACTTGGTGACGGGAAATTGAAAGCATCGGAACCGCTGCTCTCGGATGACTTTTCCTCAACATCGGTCTCCTTGCGTGATGCGGCATCAAATCTAGTCTCTGAGGAATTGCGTTGTTTCGTTGATTCTGCGGCAGTCTTGGTCCAAGCATTGCCTCCGCAGACCTTTTCATCAGACTTGGTACTTTGGTTTACAGAGCTCTCTGATGACCGGAGGCAGTCGCTCTCGCTTTCGCTTTCGCTTTCGCTTTCGCTTTCGTTCTCGCTGTCTTCTTCGCCATCAGCGACCGTGGGGAGGGGAACAACTCTTGAGCGTGGGTATGCTACCGCGGAGGAGCCTACGTATTCCTCGTATTGGTATTTGAGGAGGTCAACCCCGCTCGGGCCAAATCCTTCTGCAGAGTCGAGCGCGCTCAGATCGCCATTGAATCGGGTAAGTTCTCGTGGCCTTTGGAATGATTTATTGCGTTCAATTGACGCCAGGAGCTGGTTTGGGTTCACACCGCTCATGGTCTCGATGGAGGTCGCTCTCAGCCCTAGCTTGCCCCGACCTCCTTGGCCCAGGTACTCACTCGCTGGTTGGCTCGAGCTCGAGGTCTGTTGCGGCTAACTCGGTCAGAACACAAACGAGAAGAGCCACGCCACGCCGCGCCTCCGACGTTGCTGCTCTGCGGCACGCGGGCAGCGAGCGCCCTGCCTGGCAGGCAGCTGCGCCTTTTCGTTTTGTCGCGCAGCGCACCACGGCCACGGTACAAGCCTGCACTGTAGCGTCGATCGACACGGCGGGCCGCCAAACGAAACGGACTCCCACAACCCATTTTCGTGAATGACTTCGGGTTCTTCCTTTCCCTACCGCGGGGCTTGGAGCGTTACTTTGCTTTATCCGAGGCGGGCCGGCCTTGCTTGCGTTTTACTCTTTTGGAGGAAAGCGGTGTGAATGGAAAGGGGGGGGGGGCGGTGAGCGCGCTGTCGCTTAAAGCGACCGGCGTAGCCTCTTTATTGTAGTATAAAACGGTCTGCGGTGATAAGAATCGCGTGCCAACGCGGCTTCCATAATCAAACCAATACTGCTCTGATGGTGATCATCGTCATCAAGCTTGCTTGCTTGCTTGCTTGCTTGCTTGCTTGCTTGCTTGCTTGCTTGCTTGTCAAAAGCACAAGGCTTGATGAGTTGCCGAACGGTCAACGAGGTGGTAGATCTCGAGCCCCTGCTCTTGCTTGCTTGTTTCGCAATCACTCATTGTCAATCGTAACGGCACCATTGTCTTCCATGGTCACCAGTGAAATCCACGATAATCCACCGCGAAGCAGCTCAGCGCAGCACCCACCGTGGCCGTCGCCGCTTGAAGTTAACTTTAGGCGTCTCCGCTGCGCACTGCGGCCACATTCTTGCTCGCACTACCGAAGTTCGCACTGTCCACGCAATCGTAACTAGTTTCTTGACTAGCATACAAACTATGCGGTGAGAACATCGCGGCGCGTTCTGGAGCGAACGCGGGCTCACGGCGCTGATGCAGAGCTTCTTGGAGAGCCTCAGGCAGAGGTTCTTGCGGAATGTGGCGGCGTGGGGGCGGTGACCGTCAGGGCGCGGGCTCGTAGCGCGCCCGTAGAGGGCCCTAGGCGTCTGCGCCGCGGACGCGTGCAAGCGCGGGCGCGATGGAAGGCGGGAATGTTTCGCAGCAGCGGCCTCGCTGAGCTGAGAATAGCAGAGCAGAGCAGAGCAGAGCAGAGCTGCAGACAGCGCAGAGGGGCGCGTGAAGCTGCTGCACAGCGGCAGGAGGCCCAGGCAAACCCGCAACTTCGAAAGCATCAAGAACCTTTGAATAAATCTAGCGAGCCAGCAGCCAAGAGCAAAGAAAGACAAAGCTTACTTTCGAACACAATGACGGACGCAGAGGTCAAGCAGCAGGAGGAGCTCGTCGATTCGCGCCGCGAGGAGGTGCCCCGGCAGCAGAAGCTCGTGGGCGCCTTTGGCGACCTCCAGGAGCCCGATGAGACCACGCACCAGCTTCTCGACACCTTTTTGCCAAAGCTCGAGGAGACCGTCCAATCGACCGGAGAGAACACCAAGGTCTCGGACGTCGCAGATGTCAAGATCATTGGTGTCCAGCGCCAGGTTGTCGCGGGCACGAACCACAAGATCTTTCTCGAGATCAAGTCGTCCGGATCCAAGTTCGTCATGACTGTTTTTGAGCCGCTCCCCAGCGCGCGCGCCGCCCCTGAGCTCATGGGCGTCGAGAAGCACGAGGGCGAGGAGACGACCGCGTAAGCGCGTTTTGCAATAAATGAGTCTGACTCACCCCTTTATTTGCACACCGACATCCCCTTTTCCTCCCGTCGCTGGATTTATTTTACCCACTAATCAATTAGTAAGGCTACCCGAGGAATAGGTAGACAAACCACTAAGTGACGTTTGAGTGATTTTTGAAACAAAGTTGGATCGATGCACGAATAAAGCCTTGCGAAAAGCTGCCGCAGTTGCGATGCCATCGGTGGGTGGCCTTGATTGATCGCAACATCCACGTTTGACGTCGCGACTAAGCATGTTACAATCCCCGCCGAAAGAAAAGTAATTTTATTACTTTCGCGCTGCCAGGAGGGAATTAATGCCCAGAACTTGGACGACGCGATTTAAAGTAGGCCTACATCGTGCCGAGAAACCAAGTCATGCAGATCCTTTTTGTTCGTGAGTTGCCTGTAAGGCTGACTGTGGTGCGGTATTGTCCATCATTTGCAGGTTTACAGTGGTCCACGTGCTTTTCCCGTAACTTTGTGTGATGAATGACTGAATAAATAGATAAAACAAACCGGGTGAATCCCCTATGCGATCGTTTGCACGTAGGCTTGTTCATTTGTGTTTTTTCCTTAATCTTTCTTTTTGCTTGCAAACTACGCTATTTTGAGGTGTGTTTTTTTAATTTGCCCGCGTCTTGGGACTTGCATGTCCGCAAATTTCACTCAACATCTCTTCTTGGATTGCTGACTGAGAATGTTGCTCCTCCTCTTGATGGCCTTCCTCCTCCTCCTCCTCCTTGCTCATCCACCACCCCCCCCCCCCCAAAAAAAAAGAAAGGAGTCGTGGACGTGTGAGTTTGCTGCACCGTCTAAGGGTCAGCACCACCCAGCTGGATACGGAGAGCCTCTTCCTCAGTGAGCGGCGGCAATCGGCCAAAAGTGGCAGGAACGTTGTCCATGTACTCAACAACGGTCTCTGGCATGCCGGGCGACGACCTGACGTCGGTGTGCCGGGTCGTGGGCTCGGCGGGGGGAGCAGAAGGGCACTCTCGGCGGGTGCAGCAGAAGTGCCGGAGGCGCCACTGCCGCTCTCGGCGTAGCCAGCGGCGCTACCGCTATTTGCGGGCAGAATGCCCATCTCCTTGTCGATCACCTCGCGCTTGCCGTAGCGAAAGTGAATCATGGGCTGCTTGAGCGGCTCAAGGTTGTCGTCGTGGCTGCTCTGCTGTGATGATGGTGCACTCGAGGTGTCCTCGCCGCTCGGGGTGGGCGCAGCGTCCGCGGCGCCTGACTTGGGCGCAGCGGAGCCATCGCCCGGCTGGATCTTGGCGATAGGCTGGTCCGTGTGCACGGTGTCCTCAACCTTGGCCAGCTGCTCCGTGAGCGTGCCAGCGACGGGCGAGCGAATGTCCACGGCGACCTTGTCGGTCTCGATGACGCAAATGACCTCGTCCACCTCGACGCTGTCACCGGGCTGCTTGATCCACTCGACGAGGTCGCCCTGCGTTACGGCCTCGCCCATGGCCGGCACAGGCACGGTGACGGGCTCCTGATCTGCGGCGGGCGCCTTGGGCGCCGCCTCCTTGGCGGGTTCCTCGTCCTTTTTGTCGGCGCCCGAGGAAGCCTTGGGCGACGAGGCGGCAGCGTCTCCGAGCTCGATCTCGGCAATGGGTTGGTCCGTGTTGACAGTGTCCTCAACGTTGGCCAGCTGCTTTGTGAGTGTGCCTGCGGCGGGCGAACGAATGTCCACGGCGACCTTGTCGGTCTCGATGACGCAAATGACCTCGTCCACCTCGACGCTGTCACCGGGCTGCTTGAGCCACTCGACGATATCTCCCTGCGTCACAGCTTCGCCCATGGCCGGCACGGGGACCGTCACGGACTCCAGCTGCAGCCCGGATGCCCTGAATCCCCGGATGGACGCCGCCATCGCGCCCGCGTGCCTCTGCATCATCGCGGGCGCTGCATCCCCGGCGACGCCAAGCACGGATACGCGTCCTCCCAGGTGCGTCGCGACAGCCTTGTTGTTCCTGGCCACGCTCAGCGCCAGCGCCCTCGCCGGGCTCGCCTTGGCGCACCTCGCCAGCATCGCGGCCGTCTACAATCCACGCGCGAAACCTCGACTGCTCGCAGGTCCTGCTAGCAGCAGCGGCAGCAGCAGCAGCAGCAGCAGCAGCAGCAGCAGCGCTCTTCGTGCGCGTCGTCGCAGGCGTCGCAGGCGTCGTACGCTCGCTTCTCGCACACGATCCGCCAAACTTGGCCGCTCAGGAAACCAGGTCGCGGGCGAGGCGACGCGACGCGACGCGACGCAGCTCCTCGCGGCGCGGCGGGATGCTCTTCCGGGCGGCGGGCTCGCGCTCGAGTTTTCTCTTCTCCTGCGCGGGCGCGCGTATCGGGGTTTGACTCGACTCGGCTCGGCTCGACTCGGCTGCGCTGCGCTGCCGCAGCTGCTGCAGCCGAGCCCGCGAATCCGCGGTTTTCCCCGCGTCCCCAGGAGAAGCGGCCCGCAGGGACAGACGCAGGGCGAGACGGACGTACGAAGGGGCGGTGTGGAACGTTGAGAAACCGACGTGAGGGAAACGGACAGCGTAACGTGCATGTGCGCCAGACTGTTGGGCAAGCAAGCAAGCAAGCAAGCAAGCAAGCAAGCAAGCAAGCAAGCAAGCAAGCAAGCAAGGACATACTTGCGCGCGAAGGGAGAGCCGAGCGGAGCGGGGGGTTGCGGCGAGCCGGCAAGACGAGCAAGGACTCGGCCAGCCAGGCTGCCGGTACGCCCGCCAGCAAGCCTGCTGTGTAGTTGACGAAGAAGGGAACTGAGACAGGATGCTCAAAGAGCGAGCCGCCAAGTTCGCAGAGGAGGCCGGGGAAAAGCTGACGCAGGGCGAGAGTCTTGAGAGCCTGTACGTGCGCAAGGAATGAGGAGACGAATAGAGAGAAAACGACTGAAGGGTACATTTCTCCTTCTCTTCTTGTTCTCTTTTTTCAAGCCTTCGTCTCTTGTAATACTCGGTAGGAGAACTGACTGACAAAAATTGAATATACAATGCCAGCTTTGCGGACGAAAATGCGCAGGTAGACTTTTACAAGGACCTGGCACAATGCATTCGGGAGGGCAAGGAGGTCGCGTCTGCGCTCGAAGCCACAAAGATCGCACTTTGCGAGCGCAAGCCCGCCATTCAACCTCTCAGCGAAGACCCGGAAGTGCTCGCAGGCGTCTGCGCTGCTGCCGCAGAGCATCTCGGGTCCAAAGTTTCCCACGACGCGCTCAAGTGCCTCAACAATGCATTGTTTGACAATTCACCTGCACAAAGCGTCTTCCAGTCGATCAACCTAGCACGAGGAGCGCAACCGCTCGCTCAAGTCCTCACTCAAACACAGGACCTTGAGGCGCTCAAACTCGCGGGGAACGTGGGAATGATCATCATCGCCGCGCGTCAGGGCGACGCTGGTGCTAAAGCTGACGCTGGCGCTGCGTCCGAGGCGGCTGAAGTAAGTAGTCAAGATGCCAGCACAGATGCACAAGACGAGCAAGTAACCACCGAGACCGCCGCATTGGCCGAGGCTGCACTTCAGGGGGCGGTCACGCTCGCGACACAGCTACGCGACAGCACTGACGGCGATGAAGAAGATGCACTAAATCTATTTGCTGGCGAGGACAAAGGCGCAGCCGCGCGCGCGGCATTGACGGCGTGCTTCAAGCTTATTTATGCTGCCATGGTCGTGCAAGCAGACGTGCTCGCCTCGCGCGCGGCCGCGTCCCGGGCCTCACGCGCGGACATTGACGCCCAAGGACTGGCGGCCTTTCTGGACAGTCTACGACTTGACGCGCAAGAGACGCCCATAATTGACAGATTTGCTCTAGCAGTCGTACAGACGTTGTGTGCTGCGCAGCCCGCCAGGGACGCCACAACGAGCGATACGCAGCGCGCAGAGCAGCACAGCGTGCGCGAGGTTCGACTGCAAGCTGCCAGTGTGGCCATGCTCGCGTGTGAGATCGAGGGGTTCTGTGAGCTCTTTGTGCGCAGGGGCGGTCTGAAAGGACTGCTCGAGATTTTGGACTTTTCGCTCTGCGAAATAGCCAGCGAGGTCACAGATCCCGTCCGCGCTGTGCAGACCGTGGGTGAACTCATGCCCTACATTATCACATGCACACGTGTGGTCCAGGAGTCGCAGCGCGGTCTCGAGGAGGCACAGGCGCGCGTCTTTCCACGTACAATTCCGCCACTAGTTCAGGGAGACACCGAAACGGACGCTGCGTTTGACGCCCGGGGAAAAGAGCGACAAATGGCTGGCGATACCCCGAAAGATGTTCTCGGGGGCCGACTCATCGTCTTCCTCACGTGCCTCAACTCGAGCTTGAAACGCTGCGTTGGTGAACTCCTTTACGAGCTCTGCGATCAGAGTCCGAACGAAATGTCGCGGCGGTGCGGATACGGAAATGCTGCGCACATGATTGCCATCAAGGCTGGAACCATTGGTGACATTCTCAAGAAGCAGGACGAGGATCGCGCGCGCCGCAACGAGGCTCATTAGACCCTAGCCTACCCTACCTTACCCTAGGCCCAAGCTGTGAGATTGTGTGTAAAAGTGGTTGCTTCCTTCTTGATGCAGGTCAAAAGCGACCTCGTGATGGAGCCCATGAAGAAAATAAGAGGGCGGTAAACGCCAACTGCTGACGGGGGCTTGCTCGCCATCGATCTTTGAACGGTGTCGAGCGCACGATTGTCGCCCCGGTCGTCACGTCGCCCACGAGCGCCCGTGGCGCGGCCTTGGACAATGAGAACGCACGCCCTCCGCGCGCAATATTGGAGACACCACTTGCGCAATCGTCCGCTTCGATTGTGTAAGAGTGGCTGCTTGTTTCCTGATACAGGTCGAAACGAGTCGTAAAGAAGAAGAAATCAGTGTAACAACGTGCCCCGGTGTTTTTTACTTTAGGACGACGAGCTCCGCCACCTCATCGTAGTCAAGTTTGACCGGGCTATGCTCGCCATCAAGTTGAACGGTGGCGAGTGCGCGACTGTTGCTCCGGTCCACAAGTTGCCCACGAGCGCCCATGGCGCGGCCTTGGACAACAATAACACGCCCTCCACGCTTGGGTAACGCCGTGCTGAGCTGAGACTGTCTGGCGTTGACGAGAGCGCGTGAGTCGAGACGAACCGCAGCGCTTGCGCGGTCGTCCTCTTCGCTCTTGACTGACTCAACAACTCCCTTTTCGCCGACCAATCTACCATCGCCCACCGACCGCGAGATGATGCGCACACGAATGCCGGGCACGAGCCAGCTTCGATGTCGTCGTGCATCCCGCCTCCCTTTCTTTGACCCCCTTGCCACGTCATCGTCACCATCATCGTCGTACGTATTTCCCTTGTCTCTTTCATGTCTGTGCATCCGCTTTCTGCTCTTTTTATCCTTTTTGTGTTTCTTCTCTTCTTTTCTTTTTCGCTTGGATGACTTTTTGCTCACGTTTCGCTTGCTCGTCTCCACGTCGTCGCCGCTACTGGACTCGTCATCGTCGTCTTTCCGGGCCCTGGCGACTCGTGCGAGAACGCGATTACGAAAGGCAATACACGGGTTTTCGTCGGCGAGCTGTGTATGGTCGACAACTTCAACGAAGTCCCGCTTGACCTTAACAACCCGATCACCCTCCTCGCTACTTGCAACGACAACGTCATTGCCAACCTCAACGAGAATATTGTTCAATCCTGGAACGGAGTCCGCCTGAGTGACGACGCCAAAGATTTGATCGTCATCCGTGGCTGTGGTTTGCGCGCCATCTTCTGCTTTTTGAAGTAAGAGTCCTCGATCATCGTTGTCCAGAGGTTCTAAGATTGACTTGGGGAATTTCACGAGACTTCCGTCCTCGATCCATCCTGGTCGAAACTTTGGTGTTGCGCTTCTTGCATTCGTGCCATTGACAGAGGAGGTTTTCTTCTCAGCCTGTCCGCTTTCAGCAAGCTTGCGACGCTTGCGCTCTTTGAGAAGCGCTTCGATATCCTGCTTTGGGGTGGCACCAAGACCTAAAAGCGCGGGCCGCGGGATGCTCGGCGCAGGGCCAGCAGAGCTAGATCCATTGTCTCCATTCCCTGCTGCCGGATTCCAGCCCATGCCGCGAAGCATGGCAGCGCCAAAGTCATCGATTGATACAGCCTCGTACTGCTTCTCTGAGGAGTCTGGGAGATCTTGGATATGTCTCTCGAGGCGTTCCTTCTCGTCAGCAATGGCACGAATTGCCGCTGGCTGGTTGCGCAAGAGCATCGGCAGGGACTCGTCCACATCTTTGGATTTCACGAGCGGGATGACCACTGGTTCTTTCGGCTCGGCGTCAGCTTCGACAGCCGCGTCTCGCTGCTGTGAGCTATTGCGCCTAGGTCTCTCGTCCTCTTCCTCTTCTGCCGTCGCCGCAAAGGCGTCGTCGACCTCCTCACCCTGCTCCTTGCCGTCGTGGTGGTTGCTGTGGACGCCCCGTCGCGACTTGAGCTTGACGGCCCGAAAGCTGCTGGCCGAAGGGTTCATACGCCCTCCTTTTTCTCCCTTCCTCCCTCCGTTCCTCCCTCCCTCCCTCCCTCCTCCCCGTGGCGCGGGGCTGTCGCCACGCCGCGCGCAGGTCGCTAGCAACGTCGAATCTGGACGTTTGCTTGTTTGCTCGCTTGCTTGCAGTTAGTTGCCTTGCTCGCCAACTTTCTCCTGCGACCAGCGACCATGGCGAGTGAGTGAGTTATGATGATAACTTGAACCCAGGGAAGGGGTACGCGCAGCGCGCACCCATTGGTGCACACCTCCCAAGTACACACCGTTTGACAGATGTAGACAGGACTGGATGCTGCTGCCGGTGCGGCCTGCCACTGCTGGCTGCTGTTGGGGACAGGCGTCCGCGCCGCGCAGCGCGGAGTCCAATTCCACGGAAGTCCTCATTGTCCCGTAGGGACCCCAGTGGCCCTCGCGCGCAGTGCAGACAGCGTTCGTGCGAGTACGGACATGGGCAGCGTAGACTATACTTGATTGCATGACTCGGAGTGTGGTGAGTTCTTTCTTCGAAATTGGCAGCGGAAAACCTCGACTCGGAGAAGAGGAGCGACTGCAGTTGACAAGTCAGGGCCGCGCGGAAGGACGCGTCAAGGAGGTAATCTCCCATACACTGGCAGAATAGGACTCGCACCAAAATCACTTGCTCGATCGTGAACCGTGTGTCCGGGCCGTCTCCGACAGGGCGTCGGAGATCGCTTGCAAGACTGACCCCAACACGCGCGTGCGCGTGCGTGCTTTGGTGGCGGGCTTTGAGAGACGCTTGAGCGAGGATGACAACGCTGCCATCCTTACAGGGAGGCGCAAGCGTAGGAGCTGCAAGCTCTTCACATGACGTGTTTGCGAGGGGTGAGGATGAGGACACAGAGACCGCGAGCGACCTCCGTGCCGTCCTGCTAAGCTGCATTCGCGAGGGCAAGGGGGAGCAAGCCCTTGCAATTGCACAGTCCGGAAAGGTGCTGCCGCAAAAGCACGCGCGCGTCAAGCCTGGGCAAGCCGGAATCGACTTTCCTCTCGAGGTCGCTGCTGCGTTCGGAAATCAACAAGTTGTGGCTGCCCTTCTGGAGAAGGGCTTTGCGGCAGAGCACACCAAAAATCTTATTAAAGCTGGTGCCTCCGAGGCTACGACTTCAGCTAATGACCCTTCGGGCAGCAGCGGCAGCGGCGGCGGCGGCGGCCAATCAGTCGCAAATGACAACGATTCGCGCCTTGGTGGAAGCCCCTCTTCACATTCGATATCGCACAACCAGATGGCCACGGCTTCCTCGTCTGCTCTGGGCGCAGCAATGTCGTCATCGACATCATCGAACCGATTTCAGCCTACACGACCTCGATCCATGAGCCGCAAGTCTGTGCAAAGTAGCAGCAGCTACAGTAGCGGCAAGTCGAGAGGACGGACTTCGCGGGGCATGGGGAGCCAAGGCAACCTTCACAGCGGGTTTAGCGGCGGCAGCAGCAACAATCAAAGCGGTCGCGTCTCAAATGCAGATGTTCCACGCCATGTGCACTTCTTTCGCACGCAGCCTCGAAGCCGGCCAAAGCCGGGCATCTACAGTCCGCTGCACTGGGCGTGCTACAAGGGACATCTCGGCATCGTCTGCCTGCTACTTCGATACGGCTTCGACCCATCAAGTGTGGACACCGATGGCAACACTGCATTGCATCTCGCTGCCACGGCGTGCAGCGAAACGTCTGACAAGGACTGTCAGCACGCCGTTATTATCGAGGTTTTACTCAGCGAGAACGTCGACATTTTTGCGCGCAATATGTTTGGCAACCGTGCGCTGCAGCTTGCAACAGACACTCGCGCCAAGCTTCTGCTACAGCGCGCCGAACAGGATGATCGTACTCGCAGCAGCCTTTTGTCTTTGTCGCGCATCATTCAGGCCGAAGAGACGTTGTCCAAATTGCTCAATTCCATCTTTCGAGACAATGCCCACGAGGAGGAAAATGCTGAGAATGGTCACGACATCTTTGCAACGCGCGTTTCGTCCGATCGAGCCGACGCTGCGGCGCCCTCTTCTTCTGTGGCAATGCCCCCCTTACTTGGACGTATTCCTGCGGACGATGTTGTCGAGCAGACCCCAGAGGAAGCTCGCGCCAAATTGGAGATGCAGCGCGCCGCGCAGATCAAAGCGAGCCGCACCGACGCGCTGACGGTTCTCACCATCTCCTTGCGACGGCGAATCCATGATCTTGCGAAGGCTGTGGACGTGGCCATCGCCTGCAAAGTCAACAAGAATCTCCTTGCTCTCGGTAAGCGCACCTTGCGTGAGCTGACACATCGGCAACACTGCGAAACGGCTTCGCTCAAGATGCTGGGCGACCTCGTCGATGAATCAAACGTTGCCTATCTGCGGACGTACGCGGGAATTTTGCGCAAAGCGCGCGAGGTCAACGTAGCTCGGCACGTCTTTCTGCGCACATCTCGCGTTTACCTTTATATGGAGTCCAAAATGCGTCTTCAGACCCTCTATACTAGCCTCATTGCTCGCGAAATGGCTTCCGAGGAAATTACCGTGGATCTTGTGTGGGAACTCAACGCAAGCCTAGAGGCTTTCGTACAGCGACGAATTTATTTTGGCGCAAGGAAGCCCAGCAACCTTTTGCAAGACCCAAGCGAAATGGCGCGCGCTGCACTAAGCGGCGACGGACTCCCCATTTCGAGGAGCGATCCTAGCACAGCGTCAGGCAAGAAGGGCCGCGGGGCCAATGGTGGTGGCGGGAAGCGAGGCAAGAAGGGCAATGGGGGGCGTAAGGGTAAAAAGGCAGACGCTTCTGATATTGCAGATGGAGAACAAAAGTCGGCAGAGGAGTTGGCTGCCGAGGCCGAGGCCGCGGCGGCTCGAGCAGAAGCTGCACGTGCAGAGGCACTTTTCAACGAGGACCCGGACGATCTTCTTATGCGCACGGCTGGTGCTCTTCTCCTTCGCTTGAAAATTGAAGTGGAATTTACTGAACTGTCAGCCAAGACATTTGCCAAGTCCGACTGGCCTGATTCCGCGGCTCACATTGCTGCTCTCGAAGGTGCTCTGCATCGCCTGGATGAGCTCACCCTTCAATGCGAAGCCCTCACGCGGGTCGATTGCGGCGCGACTGTGAGCGAAGACATACTGCTGGCTGGCCTCGCGCGTTCGCGACAGCTACAGCGTGATCTAAAAACTGCTAAGCGTAATCTTGCGGACAAGGAAGCCCAATTCGAGGCCGGCGAAGACGACCTTGCGCCGAAAGCGAGCAAGGGCAGAAAGCGCGGCGGCAAGGGGAAAACCTAGAGAACTAAATGATCGAAGCCTTTGTAGAATATCGGTCAACGCTTTCCTTCTTCTTCTTCTTCTTCTTCTTCTTCTTCTTCTTGTGTATGCAATTATGTTGAGCCACACGTTGCTTGCCTCCATTGAGACGACCCTCTAGAGGAAAAGAAATGCGTTGCGCAAAAACCATCACCTGTCAAAGCCCGACCGACGAATCCCATTTTCAGGCTATCCCGAGTGGTCAGACAGATTGCTCCTGTTGATAAGAGACTACAGCGTATGCCAATCTTGTGCCCGATTCATGACTACTACAGCGAAAATTTTTAATTTCTTCGAAACATTGCAGGACTCCATAGTTACGTTGTTGCGTAGTCAAGAAGTCACCTGCGTCTTGTCACACAGGTGGTATACTATACCTATTCCCTTTTTTTTTCCTGACTGTTCAGCGCACCTTTTCCTCCTCCATGCCAAGGGGAGACGCGCAGTCAGATAGAAAATCCACATGGTTGTATAGCTCTTCGGACTTCTTCATGCCTTGGTCAACGCTGCAGCTTGTCCCAGGGCTCACGATCGAAGAAGCTGACGCCTGACGTTTCTTTGGTGGGTGTGGTCGCGTTGTGAAGGTGCGTGCGTGTGACAAAGACGGTTTGGCGCTTGGTTTGCGCCGCACAAAGCGAGAGCGCGGAGACTCCGTGTTATTGTTGTTATTGTTGTTGTTGTTGTTGTTGCTGCTGCTACTGCTACTACTGCTGGTGAGAGAAGCCGATCGAGCAACTGCGGAGACAGCAGCGCCTGAACCTGCGAAAGCCGAAGGCACATCGAGCTGTAACTCGCGGAGATCTCGCTCCAAGTCGTCACTAAGTGCCAAGAGCTCGCTAAGCTTGCTATCGGAGAGAAGAAGATCCTCCACGTCGGCACGGCTTCCAAAGCGTGGCGTGAGATCGTCTTCTGGATTGACCAAGCCCCAATCCTCACTGGCCAACGAGGCGGCAACCTGTTTGAGGCGCTGTTGGTTCGTCTCGAGCTGCGAAGCCTTTTTCCGACGTCGCATCGAAGCAGCAAGATTACCAGCAAAGACCACATTTGAGCCATGCGTAAGCGCCGAGGCGCTCTCATTAGAACTGGCGTCCGCAGCATTTTGGGTCTCTCCGCGCGTTTTGTCTGCAGAGCGGTCTGAAAGAGAGTTTGTGCCAAATGATCCTTGCTCCAACGGACTTGCAAATCCCCCGCGCGTGGAACCTGAGTGTCCTCGTGGCGTGCTTGGTCGTGCTCGAATCATCTCGAGCTCGTCATTTGCGCCATGACAGGCATTTGCCCAGCGCGCTCCCTTTGAATCCATTGTCTCGCAGCCTTGCTCGTGATCGTCCCAGGAAGCATGAATGCGCGGCGGAAGGCTCTCCAAAAATGCCGCGATCTCGTCCATCGTGGTATCACTGATAGGCTCGCGGTCGTGCATTTCAACCGGCGTTTCGTCAAGATGCTCAATCCCAGGCACGAGCTGGACAATAACACGCCTATAGCGTTCAACGTGTGCAATCGGGTTCTCTTGGAGAAAAAGGCGACTTAATTCGGGACACGTGCCAAGCTGGTCCACTTCGTTGAGGTCACCAATGAGATTAGCGCGGGCATCTAAAACCCTGAGCTGCTCATGCATGGCCAGTGGCGTGAGGCAACGGACGTAATTGCCAGGAATGTGAAGCTCCTGGAGCGCGTCGAGCGCAGAGATGCCGTCCAAGTCACGAACTTGGCTCGCCGCCAAATTCAATATGCGAAGGTGCCGAAGACTCGTGCCAAAGTCTCGAAAGCTCGCAAGGACACTGCGATCGAGAGTCAAGGTGTGAAGGTTAGGCAAAAAGTATCCGATTTGAGCAATTGCTTGGTCTGTGGTGTCAACTCGGAGGGCTAGAGAGGTCACGGACTCTAGGTCATCACTCTTGGCGATTTCACGTAGTTTGGTGTCCGTGAGCATGTCGATTTCCATGAATTCGCGTTCGATCTCCTCTGCACAAAGGGCGCGCGTGCAGCCTGCCTCGTCCGCTGTAGCACCTGATTCTTTGCGTGCTGCAGGTGAAGGGCGAATCATGAAGGACGATGACGCCCGTGCGAGGTGAATTCTCCGCGCAGACCCACTCTTCGGCGCTGTGGCACCCGAAGTCTTAAGCATCTTCTTCGTTCTTGGTCGCTCAGCGCAGCTCAGCTCAAATTCCTCTGTACAGCGCGACCTAAGCGCAGCGCCAAGAGGGGGGGCAGCGCGCCCGCGTCCTCTATCGCCTGCCTCGCGCGTCTGCGGCGACAAAGTCGAGGTCTCCACACCGCATGGAGGGAGAGCCCCTCCTTCCTTCATATAGCCGTTGATGAGGGTACACACACCCCCCCTCTTTTTTTTTTTTTTAGACCAGACTTCGATTTCTTTGCACGTGCTGACTGACTGACGCTTCAATTCGCGACAACGTTGGCCGGATATGGGACTGGAGCTACTTCTTGCACGTGCAAATCGATGTGACGAAAAATTGCAGCGCTCAGAGAGAAGTGAACAAAGAAAGAGTGAGGAGCTTCTTCCGTCCTCGTCCCCTTAACCCCCCACGAAAAAAGAGGCGAGGCCCTATCAGCGGACTTTTCTGCTAGTAAAGTCCAGGAACGATGCGGAAAGGGACACGACGCTTGTACTCTTGCCAGGATGATCCATATTTGGCGGCGCAAATAGCTTCGTCATCGAGCTGACGAGGAATAAAGAGCGCCACGTAATACAAAGGATAGAGAAAAGGAAGAAGAGAACCGCTCACAAGGAAGCCTGGCAAACTCAGAGCGACGGACTGCAAAATCTCGCCAAGATAGTTGACATGACGCGAAAGACCCCAAAAGCCAGAGTAAAGAATTCGGGAGTTGGGCATTGTCTGCTGTCGCACCAAACCTCTGAAGCAGGTCGTCGATGTTGGGTTCTGCTTGAAAAAGAACTTTTGCATGTTGGCGCCACGCGTCAGCACCCAACCAATGTAAAAAAGGAAGAGTATGGCCAGCACCGCACCTGGCGATAGGTCAGCACGCTCCGGAGCCGCGACGACTGACCAAATTCCAATGCAGTAAAAATTTGCATAAAAGCAAAGACATCCCCAGGTAAGTTTGAAGCCAACCCTTTCGCAGAAAAGATCATAAGTGTAAAGGTGAATCTCCTCAAAGAACATGTACTCGCAGAGAAACCAGCCCATCATGACAACGTAGGCGATCATGGCATTCGAAAGATCGTAGCGGGGGCTCTGCGCGCGTTGCAGGGCTGCAGCTGAGCATACATTGAGTGCAAGCATGCAGGCCCCAGCCAAGTATAAGAACATTTTGATGTCAAATTGGTTTCCGAGGCGCGGATTAAATTCGAGGCCAAGGTAAAACCTGGTGGCAAAGCGTCGTCGGCGTGCAGCATCTAGCTCGGCTTGCGAGGGTTTCGGTGGCTCGGGACGATCACGGGTCGCACAGCGGGCATACTCTTCTTCATGCTTCAGGCCCATTACATACATTGCCAAGGAGGCGCACAAGCCGACAATGTTGGCCGCAAGCGCATGGTCCCAGGCGCGCTCTGCTATGAATTCGGGGCGGATCAGACCGGTGCTGCATACGCTGGCCCAGCCAACAAGGGTCACGAGCAGAACACGCAAGCCATTAAGTCTGTACGTAAGCGGCTTACCGCGCCGATCGCAAGCGTAGCCCTGAACCCTTCGAGCTGGCAATAATACGTGCAACACGACACAGACCGAGTACACGCCCGCGACAGAGACAAGGCTCTCCACCGAGGGAAGAAGTACCACCATTGAAGATCCCTGGCCTTCCAAACCCTGCTTCACCCCCACGTTCTCAGCGCGATAACACAGCACGAAAGCGCGAGAGGGCAGACGGAGCTAATCAAAGCGCGCGCGTGTCCGTCCCCTCGAGACTGTTCAAGCTCTCGCTTTGACGGACTTGCTCCATTGTGAGCGAACTCATCTTTTCCCCCTTCTTTTTTCCCATGCTCCACATTTCACTCCCAAGCACAATACCTCACACAACGTTGGGACAAAGCTGGCAGGGAATTAATCTTTGTTAGTGGAGGGCAAAATAAATGTTCATGGGTTTCATGCTCGCACGAGAAAGGGCGAAAGAAATGTTCATGGGTTTCGAGCTTGCACACGAGAGGCGTGCAGGACGCAAGTGGGTCGGCCTAATGTGCAAAGGCGTGAAAAAGGCTGAGCAAGATAGAACGAAAAGTTATATTTTATTTCTTGTGTGGAGAATACATACAAGAAGCCACGACAACGACCCATGTTCCCTCCCTCCCTAACCAGCCTCTTTCCTGATTGCTGTATGTTTGGTTCAATGTGTGAAAAGAAAGGTTCGTTTTGCGTTTTCTGTTTTTTTTTTGTATTTTGTAAAAAGCTTCATTTTCCTCTCCTAGATGATAGAAAGCTTTGATCTTTGTGATTTGCAAGGATGACGCATTGTGCGAGGCGCCTCGCCTGATTACCAAACTGATTGTTCCTGCGTGATGCGATACAGAAGATAGAGCGTGGTAGCCGCGAGAAGATTACTGCAGTAAACAAGGAAAAGGCCGCCGCCACTGAGCTCATCAACGCGGTAAAGTACAGTCGGGAACGCGAAAATTGTGAGCGCCATGCCAGACTCGAGAAAGTCGCCGAGGCCACCAACCAGACCCGTTGACTCGTGCGAGCCAAACATCATGGGCAGCACCAGGAGGACGATGAAGAATACTGTTTTCAAACAAATTCGTGACCCGTTTACGTTAGTCCATCTTACCAATCCGCTCACGCGTGTATTTAGGTGCGGTGCCCGCCGCTCCTGGTACCTCTCTGCTCAACAAAGAAGGCACCGCAAGGCTGAGCGAAGTGCTGCCCCCTGCAGCAGCTGTAGCTGCAGCAGCAGCAGTAGCAGTCCCAGACAAGCATCTCCAGTATCCTATCTTGTCTACGTACCATTGAAGAGCGGCCACCAAGCGCCACCAAGGCCGCATCCAAGGAGGAGGAAGGTGAGGCTGGCTACCCCGAGCCCGCCCGCGGTGAGCGTCGCCTGCATCTTCGGTGGCGCGATCAAGGTCGCGTCCAGTCGAATCAAGTCTGTTGCGGCGGCTTCACGCTCAATCGATCCGGCTTACCATCGCTCAGAATCAAGCCTAACAAATGAACTTGAAACTCACTAGATAGTGTCAATACGTTAGCAGGTAGAAGGACCCAGAGTGCGTGCGCGCATGCGTCGAAGAGAAATTTACATCATGTCAACACATCCGCATCAAGTTATCTATCCGTGTTTCTACAACAACAACGAGGCGTCATCGGAGCGGGAACTCACTGTCAGTGAATTCTAAGTGCCTCGCTCCTTGACACGTTTGTCCAGCGTCGTTTCCTTCGAGAGCCGCAACCACGTCGTTCTTGATGACACTCTAGAGAAACTCGTGGCATCAACGTGTTTGCGCACGTGCGTCAAAGAGGACGTCGCAACATGCCAACAGCTTTTCATGCTTTTTTCTATCAATCAATCTACCTATCTATCCACAACCTCAACAACGACAACACCAACAAAAGCAAGGGATCCATCATACATTGGAGCGAGATAGCAGTGAACCCTGAAAGCCTCGCTCCTTGACGCGCTTGTCAGCGCCACTTTCTTCAGGAACTGCAAACACGTCGTTCTCGGTGGCATTCTGGAGGAGCTCATACCATCGTGTAGGACCATCAAAATTCGGATCGTCCGAAGAAGACTTTGTGATCTTGAGACAAATTTCGTCATCAGCGTGAACGCCGGCCTGCTCCAACGTGAGCGAAAGATCCTCGAGCCGCTTACCACGGTGATAGGTGTGCAGCCAATCGGGATCGATTTGGTCGAGCGTTGCCTGAAGAGAACCATGATAATAGACTTGGACCAAGAGGTTGGCCAGAGTCATGGAACTCGAAGCCGAGACAAACACCTTTTTGGCAGAGTCGTTTGCTCGTTTGGAGCGCCGCACAGGGGCTGTAATCGACTTGTTTGATTTCGCTGGTTTTGCTTGAGGACCCGAAGCAGATGAAGACGAAGATGAAGACGGCGCAGGTTCGGCAGCGACGGCTACCTCATCAGGCATCTCCGCGACTTCGTCGTCATCTTTATTGCTGTTTACTGGCGTTTGTCCGACGGATGGTACCGCGGCGGTTTCCGGCAAAAGCAAAATGCTAAGGCGGCGATCCTTGTAGACCGTAGCCTCGTGTGCCGCGCGCTTGAGTCTTGCGTCCATGCACGATTCGCAAATGGCTGGTTCAAAACTGAATCTCTGCTTGATTCCATCATTCTCAACGAAAAAGGTTTCCGTGCAAAAGTCTTCATGCAAAACGAGACGAAGAGCCTTCGCCGAGTCGTTGTCGCTACCATAATAAGTCAATAGGGCTTCCCACTCCGCCTCAGACACGATTTCGACAAGATTGCTTGACACGCGTGGGACTTCCATTTCTTCCGGTGTCAGTGGCGATCTCGACGCATATGTACCATCACGGCGAAGCCAGTGCAAGAGACGAGGAGAGACGATCCGCTTGCCATGTTCGCAGGTGACTTCGGGCCCAGACATTGCATCTGCGAGAGGGCTGGCGTTCTGGTCATTGGCGCGGTTATTGACAAAGAGGCGCCATTGTACGAGCCAGCCGCGCGGAATTACAAAGTAGTCTCCCTTGGCCAGAACGCCTTTGGTCAGAGCAGGGCGTCCGGTTTGCGTGCGCTTTGCTAAGGCGCGCAAAGCTTTCGCACCGGGTCCATCCTTGAGCTGCGCGGTCTTGCGCGAAGCCAAATCACTCGCCTGATCCTTGGAAGCGCGAACGCTCTCGCTACATATTGCGCACGCTGCATGAGATCCAGCATACACTCGCGTGGAAGCCTTGCACCGGCCGCCCAACGCCTTGCTTACAACAAAGTCCCAGTCCTCTGCAGACAACAGCTGTTTGTCCTTGTTGCCCAACGAGAGTCCCCCATGCTCGCAGGTGATGTTTGCATTGATATCTGTGGATGGTTCGTTACCGTCAGTGCTCGAAAGCGCCTCGAGAACGGTTCGTGCTGCGCCCTTCTTTTTCCGCCCCCCCTTTGCTGGGGCACGGTCTCTTCGGCCACGGCGCTGCGGATTCCCGCCGTCGGCGCTCGGGCCTGTTGTCCCTGTCGCGGCGGCAATCATTTCGTGCACTTCTGCGGCCTGATCCTGCTTCACCTTGTTGTAGTGCAGCCAGTCTACTGCCCAGGCTTTGGCAATGTAGTAGAACCCGCTGCGATCCCCGCTCATGCGTGCTGATGAGATACGCGACGAACGCAGAATGTGGTCGATCCGTTCGCGCGCATCTCCTGTTTCTTGAATAAGCTCGACCCGCTTGCGCAGCTCCCCAAAGCAGGAGGCACATGCGAGATCTTGCTGCGAAGCCTCATCAACAACATAAGGGAGGGCACGTCGATTCTTAGCCTTGACGCCACAAGCGGCTGCCATTTCATCCCATACGGCCGGCCGCACGCGCTTGAGGTGAGCTGCGCCGCTGGGACCGATTCGAGCGCGGCCGGCGGCCACATCGCTATGACAGCAAAGGTAAGGGGTCACATCTGGCGGGCTCGAAAAGACTGCGTCCATGGCTGGAGGAGCTTCCGTTTTTTCGCCAAGCGAATGGGCAGCTGCGGCGTCATTGACATCGTCCTTGCCCTCTTGCTGCTGCTGCTGCTGCTGCTGCTCCTCCTCCTCTTCCAGGTCGTTTTCATCGACCGAGTTCCCATTTGCTTTGTCATTGTCATCTTCTTTGAATTCAGCACGACGCTCAACGTCGCAATTTCCACTGAGATCCACTGGGTTTTGCTGCGAAACCGGGAGCGTCATGTCGATTATCGCAGGCTCACCCGTTCCGCTTGTTCCGTTGGTAAGAGGGGCCACAGGTGCACCAATGGTAGGCACATCTTGCCCCGAAATCCATGCACTCATCCAGTCTGTAGGCACCCATACGCCTTGGCCAACTTCGCCAGCATGAGGCGGGCCGCGTTCTGCATCAATGAACAACTTGCGATACAGTTTTTTACGCCCAGATATCTCCTCTTCAAGCTCGGCGCTGCGACGGGTGTATGCTTCGATTTCATCATCGAGGTGCGCATTGGCACGTTTCGTGGCGGCATCGAGCTCGGTCGAGAGGTGAATCAAGTCCTTCTTTTTCGCCCGCAAGCTGCTCTTGAGACGGTAGACGAGCATGTAGGCGTTCCGGCTGGACGTGGGACGATTTTGAATGACCGACACCTTGTTGTCGTCCATTGTGTACCAAACGTGTGGGTCTTGTGTCACATCGAGTACGTCTGCAGTATAATGGCCAGAGTGGGCGCTTGCGCCCTTGTGCGTGAGCATGGCGGTAAGCGAGTACGCAAGATCACTCGCGGCGTACATGTTGGTAGAGATTGTCTCGTGAAGCGACTCGGAAAGCATCGTGCGTAGCGTCTCGTTCTTGGCAAAGTCAAGGGACTCGGGGATCTCAATTGTGTCCTTGACCTTTTTCTTCGTGCCTTGCTTGCCATCCCATACAAATCGATTGAGAAGAATAATGAGCACATCAGGGAATTTGGCAATCCGTACGAAGCGCTCTGCGTCCTGCTTGGAAATGCAGTTGCTGCACTCGTACTGGTCATGACCCTCGAGTCTTTCTACCGCAGCATAAGCCTTGAGCGCGGATTCTAGCGTGGGGTGTCCCTTGATGTTGACCTGAATTTCCTGAATGTCTTCGGGCCGCTTTGATGCCTTGCGACAATTGAGGCACTTTACTACATTGTCGACACTGCCAAGGAACATGTCGCCAATGCCTCTGACCTCCGGATTCGTCTGTTTTTGTGCAATGCCCGAGATGAGATTGAGAAGAAGTTTGTGAAATTCCTGAGCATCCTGTTGGTAGCTTGAATCAAGTTCCAACAGGGACACGAGCTTGCGGAGGTCCTGAGTCTTGGCATTTCCGTTTTGCATGAGTGCAAAGACGAGCTGCAGCTCTTGCATGGGGGCTTCGTGTTTCTCTACTTCCGTGCTCGGTGACGTTGCGGGCGTCCAGGAGAAGATGAGATGGCGAAAGCTCGGTATCATAAAGAGCGTTTGAATGAGCGCATTCACATAGCATGTGGCCCCGAGATTGATGAGTCCCACAGGCATGAGCGCCTTTGGCTCGCGAAACCTGGTGCGAGGGTCCGGCCCAAGAAGGCTTGACACGCTAAACTTGGAAGTCCAGATGCCTGAATTCTCCCCAAGACCGTAGAGACAATTTGGATTGCTGGCACAGTTTCTTTTACGCCCCTTTTTTCCGGGGCCGTGCATCGCGGCGGTGCACGCAGGTTTGCCGCGCATAAGAGGATCCTCTCGAAGCTTTTGGGCCATGACCGCAAGACTTGCGTCCTTGTTCCCCGCCGATGGTGGGACGCCAGCCTCGGCAGTAGTTTTAGTCCACGAGCTTCCGTCTTCCCGTCGCCTTGTTCTGCCCGATTTCAAGACTTTTTCTTTTTCCGATTTCTTCTTCGTTTTGTTCGCTCTTGCATGAGCGGCTTGTTCGCTTTGCATTGAGCTCACCGATATACCATCGGGTGGAGCAGCAGGAAGACTAGCCTTGTATTCCGGGAGGTCTTCTTTGGCTTCTAGCCGATCAGGTAGGTCAGAGGTTTTCAATTTCCGCGGGCGACCTCGCCGGCGCTTGCTCGGCGTCGCGTCAGAAGTTTCGTCTGCAAGAGGTTTCCTAGCCCGAGAGCGATCGCGAGGACGCCTTGGCTCGACGGCTGCTGAGGATGAAATCGACTTTGCCTGTATTAATTTCGACGGCGTGTCTTCATGCTCGTCCACGGTGCCATCGCTGACCTGCGTTTTCTTCTTCCTCTTCTTTTTTTTCCGATTTCGTTCACGACCTGGGCTTGCAGCAGAAGGACCGTCTCTTGTCGTAGTTTTCTCGGAGAGCACTTCCTCGCTACGATGACGGCGTTTCTTCGATCTTGAACGGGGCTGCGGCAGTTCATCGGGCGCTTCAACATCGCGAGCGGCCTTTTTCCCTATTTTGGCAGCTTTTGCCTTTTCGGCTTTAAGATAACGACGTTGGCGTCTAACTTCAGACTCGTGCACGTTTAGCGTGAACTCGTCATCAACACCATAGGTGCTCTTATGTTTGCGTTTGCGCTGCGGGAATCGCCGACCTATCTCCATTGCAAACGCCTCATCGTCCTTTGGACTCGGCTCGCTCTGGTTTTGCGGTTTCTCGTTATCGTGGTTTGCCTTTTGGAGAGGCGGGTTGACCTCTTGCTTGAGCTCGTGCTTTTTCGCTCCGCCGTTGCTTTGCACTTTGTCCTGGCTTCGCGGAGACGTTATTGTCGAGCTCGTTAGAAATTTTTGTTTGGTCGCGGCTGGGGTGCGAGCTTCTGGCTCCTCGGGAGGTTCAGGCTCGGAAGCGATATTCTTCCTCGCGTGCGTTGCGGCATTTTCGCCGCCCGTTTCCGCCGCCGCGGCGACGGTAACGGTGGTGGCGACAGTGACGGCGGCAGCGGCAGCGGCAGGGGCTTGTTCCTCACGCTGTGCGCCAGCATCCGTTGCCATGTCCACCCCGCTTGCACAGCCGCTGCGTCACGGAAAGGTTTCTTCTGCCTGCCTATATGAGGTCCTGCTTCCGCTGCTACGCGCTCGCACTCGAGCCCTTCGTCCAGGTCCGCTGCGCCCCGTGCGCCTTGTGCGCGCAGGAGGCCGCTCGCTCGGATTTTGCCCTCTCCCTCTCTCTCTCTCTCTTTGTCTCTCTCTCTCGTGGTCAAGTCTCTTAATCATCAACAGAGACGAACAGAGACAGCCTTCCGCGAGGTTGGCGCTTCTACGAGTTTGGCACTTCTACGAGGTTGGCACTTTCGCGAGGATGGGCCAGCGGAAGAAGGAAAGTTTGCGCTTTGTACATCTTGACAATATCGCAATGTGACTCGAGTTTATAGCCTAGGTAGACCTAGCAAGGTTTGGACTGTATTTACTTGAGTCGAGCATGTACTACCCGAAGGCCACTCATTGCCAGCATCACGAAAAAGCAAGGAAAGAAAACAAGCGAGATGATCTTTCAACGGTTGATTTTGCCAAAGACTATTCTATCATGCAATGGCTAGAAATTCGCAATACTGGTCCGCCGAGGACGCGAAGCTTCCGGGGAAGCTTTGCGTCGAGCACTCGAGTTCGTCAGCATTATTGTGAACAATGTAGGACCAAATGTTGCCTTGACCGAACCGTACGAGGCCAGAGCCAGGAACGTCAACCACTTCACCCCGTTTTCCAAGACGCTGGAAGTCATCGGCGAGATCACCAGAGCTCGCCATTGCGGAAAGCTGTGCAAAGGAACAAAATCGTTCGCCGCGAGGAGTGGAAGGCGCAGGGTCGTAGCCAATTACGCCAGGGCTGCAGACAAAGGTAGTTGTTTCGGAGAAGATGGTAAAACCATAGTCTTCTCCGTCGCCAAAACGAAGAACGCCCGCTCCATCAGTGGTGCAAGTCTCACCTTCGCTGCACAGGACAGAGCCAAAGTCAGTTACGTCGTGCGTCGGCGGCTGCGTGGGGAAGGGTGTTGGCGCATTGGTAACAAGCTCACACTGGACAGCAATGTTTTCGTAGGATCCGCAATTATGGCCACTGGCGAAGGAGCACTGGCTGAGCGCTGACTCTGAGCCAGTGCAATGAATGTTATCCATGAAGAAATTTTTGGTACCAGTCACGCTCGTGTAGGTTCCACCAGCGAGACCCATGCTACGGCATGCGACGGCAGCGGCGTTATCATCAAAGTTATCGTCGCACACTTGACCAAAAGTCGCGCCTCCGTCAAAAGAGACGAGCAACGTTCCACTAAGAGCGCCCTCGGCAGCATCGGCAAATTTGGCAACAAAGCGAACTGCTTCCTCTTCACAGGAGAGCATTGCATGTCCAGAAACAGTGTCGGGGCTGTAGGCAGCCACACCGCATGAGGTGCCGGAGACAAGGGTGCACTCCGCCAAAGAGGCTTCGTTACCATTGCATTCGATGCTATGCGTCGATAGGGCAAGGCCGTCGGGAACATAAGCAAAGCTGTTGCTCGCATCCATGAGACTGCTCGAGCCAAAGCCCATTGACTTGCACGCAACGTCGCGCGCTTTGTAGTCAAGACCAGCGGCGCAGACCGTGCCCCACTCGTGATTATTATCGTCAAAGACCTCGAGCACACCAGGATTGGCGTACACCAACCGCGCGCTCGGCCCCGAGGCGACCACCGTGCGCGGGGTTTCCGTGGGTTGCGGTGTCGGCGGCGGCGTTGTGGGCGACGCCGTAGGGTTTGGGGTATCGTTGGTGCACTCGAGATACACATGCTTGGCGCAGTGGGCGTGAACACTAAAGGCGCATTCGAGCAAATTTGTGGCTAACCCGTCGCAGGAGGGGTTGCCGAATCCGTACGTCGACGAGGAAGCGCTTGAGCTCGATGGTACGTCATACTCTCTCGAAACGCCTTCAAATCCCATGCTCGCGCAGGCCACCTTTCTCGCTGTCTCGCCTAGAGAATCGTACGAGCTTAAGCAGATCGGGCTCCATTCTCCACCGCGGTACATGACCTCGAGGCGGCCGACGTTTCTGTCGAAACCAGAGACCCAATGAAGACGCGTGCGGAGTCCAGAGGCAATGATATTGCCCGCAGCAGAGGGATCGGAAGGCGCCGTGACAGGAGCCCGCGTTGGAGTTTTCGTATTGAAGCACTCCACGACCGCCGGCCGGGAGGGTTCTCCATAGTAGTAATTACCGTGGTCGCTATTCTGGTCGTCGTACTCACATTCATGAAGCGCCGATTCGCCTCCTCGGCAATAAAAAACGGGTGAGTAGCGTTGAAATCTTCTCGGAACGTCCGGCATTTCTGTCTGCAGATCCCAGCGCAGTGCACCGTCAGCATATCCGACCTCACGGCAGGCCACGGCAGCTTCGACGTCACCAAAGTCTGCGTTCACGCGGAGAACCTTAAACTTGCGCGAATTGGGTGGCTTGACAAAGATGAAGCCCGGGTTTGAATAAATCAGTTTGGCCGTGCTCGATTTTTTGATGACCTTGTTGGCAAACTTGGGCTTTTGCGTGGGTTTCGGTGTTGGTGCAATTTGTAAAAGCGAAGTGGGGACCTCGTTGTTGTCGACACCATCGAGAACGTAGGACTCGATCCACTCAACAAAGGTGGAAACGCGCGTATAGACGCCGTAGGCTTTGGGCGCGGCGCACCCATGGCCCCAGGACACGATGCCAGCGAGATATTGATTGCCGACACCGCCGTCACGAAAGAGTGGGCCACCGCTGTCGCCCTGACAAGCGTCCTTGCCACCCTTTTCGTAGCCGGCGCAGATCATGGTCTCTTTATCAATCTCACTCTTTCCGTAAATGCCCTTGACGCAGTCATTGTAAGGAACAAAGGGGACGTCCACTTTACGCAGAAGGATGAATTCTGCGTAGTACGTGATGTAATTAATTCCGTAGCCGTAGAGATCGCGCTCTCCCTCGACATCTAAGAGATCAGCACCGTTGGCGTTGCCCTCGTTATTTGTTGCGACTGCATTTTCGTCGTTGGAGCCTTCGGCGGAGCGTCGAAGATTGCGATTGTCCTTTGAGGAGGCGGTGTCCGTGGCATTCCGGGACTTTTTATTGGGAAAGTAGCCGTCGATGCTTCCGTAACCAGCAACGGTAAGAAGCATGCCCTTTTTCTCGAGCTTGGTCGCCTCACGGAAGTTGACCGGCTGGACGTCCTTAATGTCGCGACTGAGACGAAGGAGAGCAAGATCATTGGCGTTGGTGTCGTAGTCGTACTCTGGGTGCACGATGATGTCGACTACATCGCGTACCTGACGGGTCTCTTCGACAGAGGCGTCAAGGTCGGTCTCGCCGAGGATGATGCGCACTTGCGCACGGGTTTGGCCAGCCGCAAGTGGCCCGGGAAGAACAATGGAGTCGACGCAGTGAGCCGCGGTGAGGACCCAACCCGGTGCGATGAGGCTCCCGCCACAAATATGACCGTACTCAAGGTCGGGTCCGGATCCGGTTTGAAGACTCACGATCCAAGGAATGGAGTCCGTTTCGGTCTCTTGGCCGCCCACGATGTTCAAGACTCCGTTGCCGAAGTCTTCGACTTGGTCAGGCGTCGCGAGGTCGGTCTCGTCCGCATTCGCGGGCGCAACTGCCAGCACCATTGCCAGAACCGCCAGGCCCTTGACCACCTTATTCGTCTTGATCATCTTCTTCTCCGCCTGCGTCTGCGCTTTACTCCCCGCTGCGCAGGACCGAGCTCGAGTCTGCTGGGCTTTCGCGAGCCCTGGACGGTTTCCAGGCACTCACTCCCAGTTCCGGTTTTGCTTAAGCTTTTGCTTTCGCTTTCTCGCTCAGCTGTCTCGCCGCGAGGCCCCTCAGCGCCTGGCTCGGCCCGAGCTGTCCGTTGCCCAAGCCGGCCTGACTGCCCTTCAAGTTCCGCCTTTGCCAGCCGCGCTCGCCGTGGCGTTGATCACGACTCGGAATGCTGGCCGGGCCTCTTCGCCCTGGAGCTGGCGCTTTCGCAGACTCCCGCGGCGCCCCCCCGCAGGTCAAGCTCGAACGCGGCAGGCCGGCCCAAGGGGGGGCACCCCATGCACGCCCGCGCCGCCGGGCCCGTTCCCAGCGGCACGCGACCCGCCCCTCGATCACGAGCCTGGCCGCAAGACGCGAACCAAACCCGAGCCGCGACACGAACTGCGCGAGCTGCGCGAGCTGCGCGCTGCGGCGGAGGCCGCCGCTCGACTGCCAGCGCCCGCCGACGGCCGAGCGGCTGGCAGCGTGCACGCGCTGCCTTTTTTTCTCACAACCAGGCCAGCCATACAGCGAGAAGAACGTCACGCGTCCCGTACTACGTTGGTGCCGGTAAGGATTCCAGTGGGACGAAGGCGTAGTATATGCTGCTTGCTTGCTTGCTTGCTTGCTTGCTTGCTTGCTTGCTTGCTTGCTTGCTTGCTTGCTTGCTTGCTTGCTTGCTTGCTTGCTTGCTTGCTTGCTTGCTTGCTTGCTTGCTTGCTTGCTTGCTTGCTTGCTTGCTTGCTTGCTTGCTTGCTTGCTTGCTTGCTTGCTTGCTTGCTTGCTTGCTTGCTTGCTTGCTTGCTTGCTTGCTTGCTTGCTTGCTTGCTTGCTTGCTTGCTTGCTTGCTTGCTTGCTTGCTTGCTTGCTTGCTTGCTTGCTTGCTTGCTTGCTTGCTTGCTTGCTTGCTTGCTTGCTTGCTTGCTTGCTTGCTTGCTTGCTTGCTTGCTTGCTTGCTTGCTTGCTTGCTTGCTTGCTTGCTTGCTTGCTTGCTTGCTTGCTTGCTTGCTTGCTTGCTTGCTTGCTTGCTTGCTTGCTTGCTTGCTTGCTTGCTTGCTTGCTTGCTTGCTTGCTTGCTTGCTTGCTTGCTTGCTTGCTTGCTTGCTTGCTTGCTTGCTTGCTTGCTTTCCTTGCTCGGAGAGCGATGCGCGGAGGCGTGGCCGGGTCCGCGCTTTTCTCCGCCGGCGGCCAGGTTGCGGTTGTTGAGGAGGGAGCGAGGGAGGATAGAAGGGAGGGACGGATGCTGTCTTCGCACTGGCTTGTCTAGTGGCTGCCTGTAGCCCCCGCAAATGATTCAGCTCCGAGCCTCTCTTTCTTTTGATGAGCACGCTGGAGAGGGCCACTAGCAAGGACGGGGAAGGCGTCGCTCGCGAGGCCGACCCGAATACTTGGCGAGCGCGTGACGGAAGACGTCCGCCGGGTTGGTGAACTCGGCAGCAGGAGCAAATAAGTGGGTGTTTAGTCTGGTCTAATTTCTAGTGTAGGCGCTGCAGAGGCCTCCGCGAGACACCCTTGGCGTGCAAATTTGGTGGGCAATATGGCGAGCAGCGCGAGATTGTTGCAATTGTTGAACAGTAGCGCAACGCGCAGCGCAAGACAGGTCTCTTCGTCTCGTCCTTTCCCACCCTCGAAAGAGAATGGTTTGAATTAAGAGCAGCAACAGCTACAGGACCTGAGCTCAGCGGTCACGATGGTAAATTGCTCGCTTCGACCGGAATTTTCCTCCAGCATGGAAAAGGTCGAGCTTTATTTTATTTTATTTTATTTTCGTAGAGCCGCAGCAGCAGCAGCAGCAGCAGCAATTTTTTGTAGCGCCTCTCTCTCTTAAGCCCTTGCTTCCTGTCGATTTTCCTTTTTGTGAATGGCCGTCGAGCAATCGATCGGTTGAACACGACTTTTCGAGCACGAACAATTGATATTCAAAGGTTTTCGATAATATCGTACTGGCAAATATTATGATCTTGATCCTCGTCTCTCGACCTCAAGAAACTGATCAGGTGACGCACCTTAATTTACCCCCGTTTGAGGATGGATGGATGGATGATTGAATGAATGGTAGATAGAAATAGCCTCGATAAAATTAAAAAATAAGGATCTTATAAAGGGGCCAAGCGTCTCGAGACTAGCCTTAGCTACATGATTGTTTCGACTGTGCTCACACGCTCGAGACTGATGCGATTTCCTTAGACCGCAAACATGCAAGTACTGGTACGGTTATGAAACGACAACGTCTTCATCGGTTACACCCATGCATGATCTCTGCTGCGGGCATTCGCTTGCTCGCTCCCTCGTTCCCTTTTTGGCCCGCCCCGCCGCCCGCCAGCCGGCCTGTCCTCCGCCGGCGTGTATTTCCGCGCAACGTGCGTCGATTTCCGGCCAGCGGCGGTGAACGTGCGGGCCGTCAGTCGTTGCGTCCGGGTCCCATCGTCGGGCTCCCTGGGCAGCTGTTTGCTATGAGTGAGTGCATATCATGCCCTCGCGAGAAGGTACCACGATCCACCTTGGATGCAAAGCATCTGCTCTGCTCCGCTCTGCTCCGCTCTGCTCTACACTGACTGTGAGCGGCCGCACACGACTCTCTCCACCCGCCCCCAAGCACCACTTCGCTTTGCCCACGCTTCACTGGCCACCGGTCGCAGCACCGCGCGCGCAAGGCCGGCCAGCTTTCTGATCGTGAGTGAGGAGGTAGGTATTCGGGCTCCCTCGTGGATTCCACGCAGCATTTCCATTCCACGCCACGCCATGACCCCGTGCCATGCCGTTTCCAGCCCCGCCCAGCGCGGCCGCCCGCGGAGCCCGAGGAGAGGTGAAGTACATGCATGCATATCCGTGCCGCACAACTCATGAGGGCGCGAGGCGCGGCACTGCTCGAGGCGCACACGTGCGCCAAGCACACGTGCACGTGCCTCACAAAGAAAGAAAAGAAAAATGAATAAAAGAATGAAAGAAGGGGAAAAGGAGGAAAGAAAGAAGGGGAAGAGGAGGAAAGGAGGCGGCAGGCGGCCAGGGCGGCAGCACCGAGCAGACCGACAGCGCGTGTCGAGGCGGCACGTGCGAGCGAGAGCAGGCGCGGCGCGGCGCGGCGCAGCGCAGCGCAGCGCGGGCGAGAGGAGAAAGAAGAGGCTTGAAGCGGGCGGCGAGGCCGGCGGCAAGCAGACTGGCGAAGCAGGCGGGCTGGGCCGAGGAAGGTGCACGCACACGCGCACTTGCTCGCGACAACAAAGCACCAAAGCGACAACAACCACACCCGGCGCAGAGCGAGCGAGGCCGCGGGGCGTACTGCTCGCGCAGACACGCGGGCTCGCAGGCACGCAGGAGCTCGATCTTGAGCACGAGCAGGAGCACGAGCACGAGGAGGATGGCGGACTCCGACTCGGATTATGACTCGGAGCTGGAGCACAGGATGCCCGGAGAAGGCACCGGGTTGTCGCCACAGGAGCTCTTCGACGCCAAGATGAAGACGCTGGCGCGGTCGGTGATCAAGTCTGGCCAGCTCAAGACGCGGCGACGCGTGGGCCTGCGACAGCGCAAGCGCGACAAGATCTTTCACAAGGTGATCGGCGAGTGGTCGCCCAACACCGTCTTTATCGACAACGAAAAGGTGATTGTGCAGAATCTCGAGGTCACCTCGCAGCGCACCGAAATCATGCTCTCGGCCATCAAACACGTCCTTCCCCAGGACGACGAGCCCGAGTTCGCCATCACATGGACGACGCGTGAAAAAGAGGAGTCCACCACGCGGTCCCCGCTGCGGCAGCGCGAGGCCGAAGACGGCGAGTTCTCCTTTGGCTTTGGCGCCGACAGCGACGACGAGGACGAGGACGAATCTGCCGTCCAGTACAAGGACGAGGTGCTTGTCTTTCGCGCCGCAAGCGGCGAGGAGGCGCGCGCATGGATCAACTCCATCAACAAGGCCATCCAGGTGAGCCAGTCCACCCATCTCAAGTCGTCCTTCAGCCAGCTGCGTGAGTACAATACAGCTGTCGATGACGACGGGCAGACCCTGCAACGACAGCGCCGGCTCACGAGCGCTCTTCGCGTCGGCCGCAAGAAGAAGTCGCGCCTTAATGTCCAGGCCGAAGAAATCTGGGCGCGCGCCAACAAGGAGGCCAAGGCTCTCCCTCGGCCCATGCAGACGGTCGGTCGCACGGTGGGCGCCGTGGCCGCTGGACTCTCCATCACCATGGTGGGCGGCTTTGCCAAGTCCTTTTTTAAGGCTCTCGCTGCGCCCTCGACGCTCCGACGCACTGCGGCAAGCAAACTTCAGACCACCTGGATCGACGCCATCGCCTGGCTCTTGCCGCCGCAGCTCTTTCACCTGAGCGGGGATGTCCCGAAACCCATCAACCTTCGCCGATCGCTGAGCCGTCGCTCGTCCTCCTCGCGTCGCCGAAGCCGCCGTCGCTCGAGCCGCCATGGTTCCTCGAAGGCCGACGTGACGCGCATCTTTCTCGCCAACAGCGCCTGCCAGGCCGACGTGCTCTTTCTCATGTTTGTGGCCAAGGCCCTCGAAGACACGCACGGCAACGTCAAGGCTTTTCTCGGCCTGCGCGAGCGTCTCGAGCTTCTCGGCCTCGGCCCGCTTTTTGAGCTGTTCGGCTTTGTCTTTCTCTCGCGCCGCTCCAAGGACGATCGTCAGGCCAAGGATCGCAAGCAAATTGCCCGCCACTTTCGAAGTCTCCTTGCGGACCACGCCTACGAGTGGTCGGTCATCTTTCCCGAGCGGGGCTGGCCCACACGAGCCTCCATTCAAGCGGAGCGTGAGGCCGATCCTGCTCGCCCAGAGCTCCGTACTCTTCTCCTTCCCGATGCGAACGAGCTAACGGCAGCGCTCGAGACGCTCGAGGGCCAGAATGTCGAGATTTACGACGTGACCATTGCCTACGAGGGCTACACGGATGATCTCGCGGAAAACGAAAAGGCGCTCAACAAGAATACCGTCATTCCCTCGTACCGTAATCTGCTCAGCGGATCGGCGGCCTCGGACATCCACATGAATCTTGTCCGCTTTGATCCGGAGGATATTCTTGATCACGAAGACGGCGTCGCCGGCTGGCTCGACGAGCGCTGGGTGCGCAAGGACCAGAAACTCAAACACTTTGCGCTCTACACAGCCTTTCCTCCGGAGAACGATGAGGAGCCCATCGCGCGCGACGCCTTTAGCGTCGAAGGAGACATTGTACCCATGATTGGCGTCTGGGCCTTGAACATTGCTGCTCTCATCTTCGTTGTCATCTACCTGCTTCTCTAATTTCTGAATCGTTCTCTCGGCCAATGGTTCCGGTCTCTGACTTTGGGATCAAAGCTTGAACACAAACACAGAACCCCAATACACAGAAAGATGGGAAGGAAAGTCTCCTTGTTTCCTCGCAAAGACCGTCTCGTTGCACTTTTTTTTTTTTTCCTTTTAGTACTTTGATCATTTTTTTCTCTACTTTATCATGAATCGATCAATCAATCAATCAGCGAATCAACTTCGTTTGCGTGACAGGCATGCTGGTTCGTGAAAAGGGGGGATGCCACCATTCTTTGTCTGGGAAATTCGAGCCCAAAAAAAACACTGGTTACTTTAATTTGCCAACTCGAAGTGGTTTTGTTTTTTCCCATTCTCGAAAAAAGACAAACGGGACTGCGTGGTCAGCGTGTCATTTGTCTGTCAATGATATACATACACCAAAGATTCATGCGGTCTTTGCTTGCTGATACGCTTCATATGAAAGTTGTGCTTTCGAACTCTGGTACCGCACAAGCTTGATGGACGCGATGAGCGACTCCGAAAGCGATCCGCGATAGCCAGCCTTGCGCACGAGTGCGGTCAGCGTCTCATCCACTGTCCACCCTTGCTCCTTGGCCACCTCGGGCAAAAAGGTTGCCCCACATGTGCGCCCGTTGCTTGGGTTGCTAAAGGAGATACGGATCCCATGCTTGCCAATCTCCCAGTCGCGAGCATCGCGTCCATTCTCAAAGTTGACGAGAAGAGACACGCCCACTGAAAGTCCCGGGACCTCAGAAAGCGACACGGGCTGGAACCTGCTGTCTTCAAGCGCAGCTACCAAAGCGTAGTCGCGAATGCCACTGCCCAGCTCAAGGTCCGAGAAGTTCCCAATGCAGCCGCGCAGGGCGTCCTCGCGAGTCGTCGTCCAAGTCACAAAGAGCGGCGCCTTGAGGGAACGGTTTGCAAAGGTTGCTTCCGGTAGAGCGCGGCCCTGAAGTTTGGCCACGAGCACGTCAAAGCAGAACTTGCAGTGCTCCTCGCTCGCCGTCAGCGACGGAGGAGACCCCGCTGCCGCAGCTGCGAGCCCTGCCATCGCAGCAAAACCGAGCCCCCACTTCGAAAGAGTTGAGAGAAGAAAAAGGAAGATGAGCAAACCACGGGCGAGGCACTCACGGCGACCGCGCGAGCTCTAGCCGCGCCCCGATCCGCTGCCCGTCTTGCTGCCCTCGTATACGCGGTCTGGGCGTCTTTGGACCTCGAAAAGCTTGCGAAAAATCTGAGGTAGAAAGAACAAACAAGAAGTCCTCCTCTCCCAAATATAGAGGACAAATACATGTCCGTTGGCGCCGGCCAAAAGAAAAAACCTTGGAATCGAACTTATCAAACTTGAATTCGGAGACTTTCCTTTTCTACTTGGAATTTGTCGCGTCAAGTGATAGAAGTAGAGCGAGCGAGCGTTCTTGCGAAAACAAGCTGTTGTATTCGAGATTTGACCACCAGACCATTTCGAAAAAGGCATTGCGCGCGTACGGCACGAGACCGTGCGTGGTTGTGTGAACGTGCGCCATGACCAAGAAAAAGAGCGCCGTCACGGTGGAGATCTTCTCCGCGTAAGTTGCTAATTTCTCTCTTTCTTGCTTGTATTCTTTAGTTTGCGTTTCGTGACGGCCTCACAGCACGTGCTCGCAGAACGCGCGTTTGAGAAACATGCGAAGACTGACACACATGCATACGAGGACTTGATCAATGGTTGCAGCGGCGATGGCGTCAACTATCCAAAGCGTGCGCAGACGGTGACAATTCACTACACAGGCTATCTTGCGGATGGTACGCGCTTCGATAGCTCCCGAGACCGCGGAAAGCCTTTCAAATTCAAGCTTGGTGCTGGACAGGTCATTACGGGTCTTGACGAGGGCGTTTCGCAGCTTTCAGTTGGCGAGCGAGCCAAGCTCGTCATTCCCGCTGACCTCGCATATGGAGAGCGCGGTTTTCCCGGTCTCATTCCCAGCAGTAGCACGCTCATTTTCGACGTGGAACTCATCACCTTTACCTGACCATTTCCAAACCTATCTTTTGAAATTATAGCTCTAAAAAAGACTTTTGTCCTTGAATGTAGGCACATGCAGCATGTTCGTCATGAACGTTCCTCTTTCGACTTTCATTGCATGAGCATGCTCGTGTTCCTGAACCCTCGTTTCAACTTTCTATGTTATGTTCGTCGAAATTCGTACCTCCTCGCGTCGCTTGTCGTGTCTCTGCCTTGCAAAAAAAGTAACGATGCGGAACACTGCAGAGGTCTCTTGTTCGTCTGTTTGGCAATCACGTTCTCGTCCTTGAACATCTCCTTTTTCCTTGGCGTTGTTACCGCTTTCTGAAGTGCGTTTTTGCACGATCTTTATGTCGGGGGGCGCTCCTGGTTTGCGCCCGTATTGGTCATAAAAATTTGGATAAATTTGGACATAAAATCAGCAGTTTGAGCCCGTATTGGACATAAAGTCAGATTGTTTTGGGCAATTGCGGCGTCTTTTGCACGATCGAAGTGGACAAAGCTGTTCGTGCTGGTGTGGGGCAAACCAGCGGCAATGTACGCGAAAGGACCGCTGTCCATCGAGGCCGTGTGCAAGCTGCGGGGGCAGGCATTCGAGCAGAAAGCGTTGCCAATCTCGGGTTCAACTGAGTCATGTTGTGTCACAGTTGGCAGGCAGAAAGGGGCTGGGCAACTCGCAAGACGACAATGGGACAGATCCAATGAACAAGTCGGTTAACTCGCCTCCAATGGACAAGTCAGTCAACTCGCAAGACGACAATGCGACGGCTCCAATGGACAAAAGCTGTTTGTGCTGAACAAGCGGAAATGTACTTGAAAGGACCGCTGTCCATCGAGGACATGTGCAAGCTGCGGGGGCAGGCATTCGAGCAGAAAGCGTTGCCATTCTCGGGTTCAAGTGAGTCATGTTGCGTTACAGTCAGCAAACTGAGAGGGGCTGGGCAACTCACAAGTCGACAATAACAAGGCTCCAATGAACAAGTCGGTCAACCCGCAAGATGAAAACGAGACGGCTCCGATGGACAATTCCACAGAGATTTTAAATCGAATCTTCATAGCTAGTGAATCGCCTCAGGGGCGCCGCAACTGGATCGAGCTGCCATCCGATGTAAGTCTTCGCAGATTGCGTAAACAACCTCCTTTCATACACCCTTGATCCAAACACTCACCATTGCCACATATGTGGTGTCTGCGGCGCTCTTTACAATCGTGATGGCATCGCAGAACTTATCAACTCGAACAGTCCAGTGTTCGATTTGATCGAACTCGGTCCTGACGGGCGCGCTGAGGGAAGCAGGTAGTTCGCGTCCGGAAGATGCGTGTGTAGTTGATAGCGGAGGAATGGCTGGCGGCCAAGTGCAAGCTTGCAAGCTGTGTAGCGCCGACATGCGCAAAGGAGATGTTCCGTGGCCAGTAACATGCTTTTTCGAGATGGGTCCTGGACCTAGGCGCATGCTCCAATAAAAGTTTGCAAGCTGTGAAGCGTCGACGTGGGCAAAGGAAATGTTCCGGTAACAAGCTTCTTCAAGGTAGACCCTGGACCTAGATCCATGCTCCCAGAGACTACGTTTGCAGAGGACCTACTGTTATCAAACTACCGGCTCGTGGCATGGGCTTACAGAGTGCGCTTTTACTATAAGACTTTCCATACGACCAGCTCTCCAGTTCATGTTTTATTGGCCCCATGGCGACCTCAATTGCGGAGAAAGATACTGAATATAACTAATAATTCACTAGGTCACTGCAGCTCAGACTGAAAACGCACTTCAGATCGCGGCCGCAGGGTATTCAAGGTGCATCCATCGATTGAGCAAGGTCACGCACACATTGCCGCGATAGCAAAAGAGGGTCAATCATTCAACCTTGCATGTGCACATGCTCGGGACGCACGCGGTGGCGTCAGAAGCGACGCTCGCTGAGGCGTCAGCAGGGACAGTAGTAGGCATCGCGAGCGGCGAGGAAAGCACGCGCGCGGCAGAATGCGTCGACGAGGGCTCGCACGAGCAAAGTTTTCACGGCCACCACCATGGCGGCGCCATGGCGACGCTTGCGGCTCGGGTCGTCAGTACCTTGCTCGGGCCGTCAGGGGGAGAAAGAGACCCGCGCGCGCAGGCAATTTTTGACAAAGCAAACTGCCTGACCGCGCCGCTCGCCTTTGTGCTGGTTCTGGTGTGCGCGTACGTCTGGGCCCTGGACTTGGACCCAGCAGGAAGCGGGCCCTTTGCGCCGGAGCGCTTTCGGCCTGCAGATGGCGATGACGCAAAAGCTCGTACTGCCAAGGGAGCTGCCTATGCCGCAATCATTGTGGGAGCAATCATTGTGCTTACTTTTGCCTTCGTGGCCATGCTGCACTTTCGTCTCGAAAAAATGGTGCACGGCCTCGTACTTGCAACCTTTACAGGCTTTTTGGGCGGTCTGCCTGCGTACATTGTGGTGCGCGCGAGCGCCTGGCACGAGTTTCCCGTTGATGTAGTGACACTAAGCATAGTGTGCTGGAACCTCGGTGCGCCCGGGGCCTTGATGATTCTATGGGAAGGTGCACCGCAACGCCTTTCGCGTCTGAGCTTATTGCTCGCTAGTGTGGCGCTATCGTGGCCGTTTTGTAGTTTGCCAGAGCTCACGCTCTGGTTTCTGGTCCTTTTCATGGTTCTCTGGGATCTGTTTGCAGTCTTGACGCCCTGCGGGCCACTGCGCTACGCCATGGAACTCGAGCAGGAACGCAAGTATATGGCAGAAGATTTTCGGATGCCGCAAGGAATGATTTACCAGGGCTCCCTCTACGAGCTTGGCCTCATGGACTTGGTCTTTTACGGCGTCATTGTCGGTCGAGGCGCCATGGTGGATGCCTGCACCACGGCTGCCTGTTTTTGCGCCGTCATGGCAGGCCTGCTCATCACCATTGCCGTGACTCCAGACAATGTGACCATCCCCGCACTGCCGATCGCGCTCACGGTGGGCGTCATTGTCTACTTTGGCAGTCGATACTCGCTGCAAGCCTTTTGCTCTGCGATGTCCGCGGAATTGCTCTCGATCTGATCCTCAACATGCTTTGCCCGAGGCTGCTCTGCTCTGCTCTGCTCTGTTCTGCTCTGCTCTACGCTCTTTGCTCTGCTCTTTCTTTCTTCTGCTGTTTTCATTGTCCAAGTCGGCGCTGGAAGGCAGAATTGGAAAAAAACAAACAAAAAAAACATAGGGACGAGATGAGTGTGTCCCCATTTTTTTTTGCCGTTTCGACCCATCTAACGCAGGGGCTCAGACTTTTTGGCAAGACCTAGGCCTAGACGGATTAGGCGAGGGGTCCCAAGAAGCAAAGGTAGCTGCAGGTGCTCGCTTGCCAAAGGAGGGCTTTTGGCCTGAACGCGCAGTACTCATTCTTCGGGCTTCGGCGCGGCCCTTGGGGATGAAAAGGCGGGCGGCCCAGCCTGGGTGGTGCTGAGCTCGCTTGCTCGCTTGCCCGCTGGCTCGCTTGCTCGCTTGCTCGCTTGCTCGCTGGCTCGCTTGCTCGCTTGCTCGCTGGCTCGCTGGCTGGCTGACGGACCACGTAAGCAAAGTGCCCTGCTCACGCACTCATGGAGACAGCCGCGAGGGATGATCTGCGCGGGTCCAGGGCGCTCACGCAGCGTCTGAACCGCGCCGGCGCCAATGCGCTCCTTCGCTCGCTGCTCATCGACTTGCGTCTTTACGCCCGTCCAGGAGAAGACCTTGTGCGCTTCATGTGGATGTGGTTTGCCAAGGGCAGGACCGTCGCCTTGCAGGGCCGAGAGCGTCGTAGCGCTGCTGCCGCTGCGCTCGACGAGGGCCTCCGGGAAACCACGGCTCCCATCCTACAGGATCTCTTGACTGCTCTTCTTCGCACGAATCCCGAAGACGCAGCTGCCTTTGTCGCTGACCTCCTATACAAGCGACTCTGCGCAGCAGGCATCGGGGGCGTTACTGTCGTACAATGCAAAGAATGCCGAGTTGTATCGCATCTGAGCCTGCGACGTGGCGTTTTTGAGAGCTCGAGTGAGTTTCCGAGCTCTGAAAGCGAGTACAGACGTTTGCTGCAGACCTTGCTCGCAAGTTATGATGATGCTGAGGACCTTACAGAGAACCTTGTGCAGCAAGTAATCCAGGGCGTCCCTGCCGTTGACATTCCTTCGCCCAGCAACGACACACAAGCGTGCTCAGGCCCTTTTGTGGTGGCTTGTGATACGTGTGCACACATTTGTAGCTGGAAGCCTCTTGCAAACGCGAGTTCATTTGCACCAAAAACTCTTGAAAATGGCAAGGATAGCGACGCACGATCTCGTATTGAGGTCAATTGGACGAGTGTACCTGCTGTGATACGAGATCAAAGAAAGGAGATTGAAGGCATGATGCCACATCTGTTTTCAAGCGCTGCGCGCGTCGAGCTCGAGGTGCTTGCGGGCGGTTACTCTTCCGCCATAGTGTTCAAGTGTCGGTCGTGGTGCTCCGAAGGTCGAGAGGAGGGGCAGAGCGTTGTAAAAATTGACGATGTAGAAAAACTACATAGCGAGGTGGCGCGCATGGAAACTGCTGCGCCCTATTTGGGCGATAGCGCGCCAACTGTGCTGGCTTATACGCGTCGAAAGACGACCGCAGGTGTACGCATCCAGCTGTGCGGGGCTTGCTGGACCTTGCCGCGCTTCATCAAGGAGAATTCGACCCTTATTCTTACGCTCAAGTCGCTCTATGTGATGCAGTTCAAGGACCAGCGTGTTTTGCAATCAAAGTCTTCATATCCCTCGCGGGAGTCCATGATGCGAATCATGCAGCCACCTCGGAGCGACGAACGGTCGCCAAGGCGCGATGAAGGCTTTAGAGATCGCAGCCGAGGGACACGAGTTGACACCACGCAAGAGACAGCCTTGCTGTCTCGTCGGCCCTCTTCAGGTCGACACTTTGTGACAGATTTTGAGGATCTCTTGTCCATGGTTTTTGGCGAAGTCATGGCCAAATGCTATGAAGACTCGAAGCGCAAAGCGCACGTGGACCTGGTGGAATTGTACGATTTGCGTTCCAAGATGCAGCGCAATATCTTTGATCAAATGGACCTCTTGCGAGCACTGGAGCTGGATCGACTTGGTTTGGATCGCGCTCGCCTGGGTACGGCAGAAGACATTGCTCGATTTTTTGCGGGTTTTTTGCGCCAGGTCGAAGGACGCGACATGGTCAACCTCGCGCTTCAACACAATGATCTAAATGGAAACAACGTTCTCGTGGATGCTATGGGCATGGCTTGGGTGATTGATTTTGCGGACTTTGAGGAAAGTCATATCGTTCGGGATTTGGCCAAGCTTGAAACCTGTCTCATGTTCGAGTATACGCCTCTGGTCGACTCGGTAAGCGTGTCTCGCGCTTTGCAGTTTTGGCGGGCGCGACTGCCCCTGCAAGGCCTGGAGCCGCTCTTTGTGGCCGTGGGTAGGTTGCGTCAGTTTGTGGCAGATCTCACGGAAAACGTGGGTCGTCCTTCGCAACATGCTTTTGCCTTGCTCGCGTACACGCTGGACGTCTTGCGCTACCCGGATGTGAGCGTCGCAAGCAAGCTGTGGGCGCTGCAATCATGCATTCTTCGCGCGCAGGAAATCCTTGCGGACCAATCGCCAGCGCCCGCGGCGCTCTACGCAGAGCTGCAGTCAACGCAGGGGCTCGATCTCGAGGGCGTGGAGGCCCGTTATCTTGCGGGCTGTCGTCTCAAACACGCCTACTACACGGACGCCGTAACGTGCGAGCGTCTGCCCATTTCACCCAGGCTGGCTCTGGCATACAATGCAACCGTGTGCATGCCAGAGAATGTTGTTTCGGAGCGACTGGAAGAGGACTTTGATCGCATTTTTCTGTTACGCGAAGATGTAGAGGATGGCAGTTTGTGCGGCCGCTTGGCTATCTTTGGCAATAGTGGCATGGGCAAGACCTTGCTCGTCTCACTGCTGGTGACTCGCCTCGTCGCGCTTACCAATCTAGTTCCTTACGTGGTGAATGCCGTGGAGTTGGCACAAACTTGCACTCGACTCGCGAGTTCCGGTGGACAAGGCGAGGAGGATCTGCTTGACGCCTTTTGGTCGGCAAAGTATGGAAGCCGCGCGCTGCGCACTGCAATGCTTCGCCGTGCGCGAACACAGGGTCGGCTTGTGATCGTCTGTGATGGACTTAGCCAGGCCGCTGGATCCTGGGAGGTTATACTGCGCCGTCTCGTGGCGCTCTCGCGGCCTTTGCTTGAGGAGACAGAGTCAGAGGCGCCGGCTTCGACGGACGGGACGGCTTCGACGGACTCAACGGACGAGGGGATGTCTTCTGGCATGGAGGCAGATGAAACGAAGCCCCGATCAGCTGCTACACGACGAGGTATGACCGAAGTCCTTGATGAGGGTGGAGAGGTGGCCTCGAATGGCTCGCGAGAGCACGAAAGACTTGGGGAAGTGCGGCTTGTGCTTGCGACGCGTCCTTTGAACGACCAAATCCAGCAAGCCGTGGAAGGCGCGGGATTTATTCGATGCCACTTGCAACCCCTCGAGGAGAAGCACGTTTTGGCCTTTGCAGAAACATACATGCATCGTGCGCCACCACGTCTTGTTGCAGACGCGTTGCGACGAGATCATCGTCTATGCCAGGACACGCTTCAGGTGTCTTTGCTGTTGACGTCGATTTTGGAGACGATGGCCCAGGTCAAAGGCCAAGAAGAGAAGACTGGGAAAAGGAACAAAGAGGAGGAAGAAAAGATGGCCGATTCCTCTGACGAAGCCGATGAGGAAGGTAAGGTAGCCGATCGGTGGAAGAAGGTGCACAGATCGCGAAGCTCCATTGAGCAGCTCTTCTCGGCACTGATTGATCATAATCTCGCGCCACTGCGGCTCCCGTTGCTCGAGCAGACTTCGTTGAAGCGGATTCTTGCAAAGGTGAGCTTTGACGTGCAAGTATCGGGCCAAGCGGGATCCTTTTTCTCGATGAAGTCGCTCTTGGATGCTACGGCATCAGAGCTGGATTTCGAGCGCAGTAAATACTGGATCAGCGCGGCCCGTAGTGATGTAGAGGAGGGTCCGGGGGCTGGAATGGCACGATTGCTCTCCACGAGTACGTTTGCACGTGCGTTGAATGCTCTCTTTGAGTCCGTGCATATGGATGCACATCCTTTGCTGCGCTGCAGGGACCGAGCGCAGCCCGTGCTGGTGCGGGAGTACTCCATTGAAAGCGCGAATGCACAGGCGTACCTTGCGGCTTCGTACGCTGTTGCCTCTTGCAAAGGGCGGGAAGACTTGGAGCAATTAATGCGAAGGCTGCTGCAACAGCCGAATTGTGTGGGCGATCGGGTGGCCAAGGCTCTTGATGCCGCACTGCGGGACGTGACGCAGTTTCTCATCAGCGATCGCGTCCGTGAAAACGTCGAAGCTTTGGAGACAGAGGTGCAGAGACGACTCGGGGGTGGCGAACGTCTTCAGCGGGTGGGTCTGCTCGTTGAAAGTCTGCTCGCGCGGGTCAAGAATCCTCGCAACAGGGCCAATTTGCGTCGAGTCTCTGATCTCTACGAGCAGTGGGAGATCTCGGCACTGCTGAGCGTGGTGGAGAGCAATTTAGCCTTTTTGGCATTTCTGGTTGAAATGTTACCGATTGACTTACGCGAAGCTCTCGTCAATAAGGTGATGGCTCCCGAAGTACGGGATGAGCTGCTCTGCATGAGCGCTGGTTCGACTCAATTCGCGGCAAGCGTGGTACCGGCCCTTGTGGGCGGGAGAAGTGGGCCTGTGGTCAAGGGCCTTGCCGTGTCTGCTTGCACGCAAAGTCCACGAACGGGCTGGAGTGTGCTCATGCACTGCGCGGCCTCGTGCCAGGAAGCTGATGTGCTCCGGATGCTGCTGGCATGTGGCGCAAATGTGGATGACAGTCCCCCGCGAGCGCGAGGTCTCACGGCGTTGCACGAGGCGTGTCGATCGGGAACAGTCGAGACTGTGCGCGTGCTTGTGGATGAGGGTGGCGCGCGCGTGAACCAAGCGACTCGTACGGGTTTAACGCCGCTTTTGGTGGCATGCCGTGCGCGACGCGCGGATATTGCGGCATTTCTGATCTCTCGTGGAGCTCTTTTGGATGCGACGACAGAGTCTGGGCTCACGGCCGGATACTATGCTGCTAAACGGGGTTGCATACAGGTGCTCTCTGTGCTTGCCAAGGCAGAGGTGGAGTCTGGCAAGACTGAAAATGTGTCGACGTATTTGCGTGAGCATCGCGTGCACGTGCGTTATGGATCGCGAGAGGAGCATTTAACGTTGCTGGGCACGGCTGTGAAATGGGGACGCCCCGGACTAACGCAGTGGCTGTTGGCGCATGGCGCGGATCCGGACGTGCCGATTGAGATGTGCAAGCATGAGATCATGCCGGTATGGCTGGCGGCGAAAATGAACGGGCTTCGCTCGGTACGATATCTATCGGAGGCTGGGTGTCGATTCGATGTGCGTGACTCGCGGACTGGGTGTACGCCGCTGTTGGTTGCATGTCTGTACGGTCGCAGTCGCGTGGTGGATTTTCTATTGAGCCTTTCTGAGGAGCACGGCGTGGACGTGTGCGCGCGCTCGACGCATGGCGAGTCGTGTCTCGAACTGGCGCTGCGACGTCCCTTTGTAAATGTCACACGCGTATTGGTGGAGCGTGCAGATCTTTGTGGGCGGGCCTTTGTCGACACCGTGGGCCCAGCGCTGACAAAGCTGTCCCAGAGCGCGCAGCAGGCGAGCAAGGCATTGAGCGTGCTGCGTTTGGTCTTTGAGAGCCGCGTCTTGGGTCCTCGCGCGCGAGATTCAAAGGATGTGCTTGCTCTTTGCGCGCGCAACTTTGCGGCGCATGATAATGTTCCGGCCCTCGAATTTCTGGTGACGAGAGTGCCCCAATTGCGTGAGGACGGGCGACTTGTGAGCGCGATGCTTCCCGTCGTGTTGCGGGCGCGAAACTTGGGTCTGGCGCGACGGCTCTTGGAGGGAATTACAGAGGAAGAAATTCAGGAGGATGCAACAACAGCCCAGCTCCGCAGTGTGTTGATGAAGGATGGTATCGATGACGACACTGAAGAAGGACTTTCTCTTCGTGTGGACTGCGGTACTGGGGACCTTGAGGATGCAATCGATGGCTACCTCGCCGCGCATGCGGTGGCTTCGCCCTTTGTGCTCTCGGATGGAGGAAGTGGCGAAAAGAAGAGTAGCAAAACGCGCAAGAAGAAGATCAAGACGAAGACGTTTTCGAAAGGGCCGTTGTCTGTGGACGACGACCTTGACGACCACGACAATGCCACGTCAACAGCGACGCTTGAGGACGATGATGGCAGTGGTCACCGTCAGTCACGAAAGAAGTAAGGATGGCGATGAAAAATGATGGTTGTGCATGACTGTTGCACTCTCTGGTGTCATCCCTAGCGACTGCTCTGACTGTGAATCAATAAAAAGCCAAAAATTGTTGTGTTGAACCCTCTATACCAATCTATGCTGGCCTAAGGGGGGCCGCGCAGGTTTGTCAATAGGAAACTTCAAGTTACGTACGTGCCAAAAAAAAAGAAATTTACGCGGAAGAGGCGAGCTTGTTGGACTTGCAGAACTCCTGAAGCTTGGACTCGGCCTCGTCGGGCATGGACTTTTCGCTGGAGAGCTTCTTGAGCTCCTCGTTGAAGGACTTCTCGTCGACGTTGCGGTCCTTGACGAGGGCGTTGGCGAGCTCGGTGTAGCCCTGGCGGATGGCGGCGAAGACGAGACGGGCGGTCTGGGTGGCGTGGAGCGGGTTGGTGCTGGAGATGGTCTGGTGGAAGATGTTGTCGTAGTCAAAGACGTCATCCTTGCGGTAGAGCTTGTCGAGGACAGGGACGAGGGCGTCGGCCTGCTCCGGGGTGATGGAGGTGATCAGTTCTCCGAGCTTGGCGACATCCTTTTCGGCGGCGCGGAGGGAGAAGTCCTGGAGGAAGGTGGCGGTCTGCGTCGGGTCCGGCTCGTTGTTGATCTGGCGCGAGGCCTGGGGGGGCACCTCGTCCTTGTGCTCGGGGGTCTGGAGGGAGGCCATCTTTCTTGCTCTTGGGTTGTTTGTTTGTTGCTCGTTCGCGTGCGTGCTTGCTTTCTGTTTGCTCTTGGCTTGAATGTTTCGGGTTTGCTGGTCCTCCGGGCGGCCTTTGCTCCTCGCGGCGCCAGGCCCGCGGGTTCCTGAGCTTCTTCCCGCGCCTTTCCCTCTTTTCTCGAAGGAAGGCAAGCAAGATTGGACGAACGTCTGCGGACCGACCGCACGCGGCGGCCAGTGCGGGTCGAGATCGCCCCGCGCTGCTTCTTGCTACTTGCGCCTCTCGAGTCCGAATACCTCACCGCACGGGGCAAGTGGCAAGGCATGCGGCAAGGCATGCGGTGTGGCCAGGCATGGCATCGCGCTTGGCGGGGCCCGCATTCCCTCACTCGCATTCCCTCCCTCGATGCATGCATGCACGCACGCACGCACGCACGCACGCACGCGGCCGCGAGCGAGAGGAGAAGCGGGCGCGGTGTTCCGCTGCGCTTCGCAACCCCGGCTGAGTCTCAGCGCCGGCCGCTCGTGGCTCCGCCTTTTGCATCTCCCCGTTTGCATCTCCCATCTCGACTCCTCTCCTCTCCTCTCCTCTCCTCTCCTCTCCTCTCCTCTCCCCCCGCCTCGTCTCGTGGCGGCGGCGCGCGCCCCGCGAACGCGCCCCCGTCTGCAGCGCAGCTGGCAGCAGCGCGCGTGCACGCCGCGGCGCCTGTCTGCCTGCCTGCCTGCCTGCCTGCCTGGCTCGCGCGGCGCGTCCCAGTCCCGGCCGGCGGCGCTTCTGCTGCTGCTGCAGGGGAGTGCGTGAGCCTCGCGTGCGCGCGGGGACCCCCCGGCGCGCACACCCTCGAGAGCCTCAAGGCGGCAACGCGTGAGGCCCAGGACTCGGCGTACTACGTTGCGGCAGGAGGCGGCTCGAGGCCAATGGCGGGCCACCAGCGGAGGGAGGCAGAGCTGCAGCTGCTTTCGCGTGGCGACCGGCTTTTGCATCTCGCGTCGCGAGCGCGCCGCGAGGATCAAAAGCGGAGCAGTGAGAAAGAAAGCGCGACGGCGAGGGCGATCATGGGAGCGTGCGTGGAGATGGCAGTCAAACGAAGCGGGGGCGAAGCATGCTGCAGAAGCATTGCACAGGCCAGCAGGCTGCAGCTGTTTGATGCCTAGGAAAGAACCGTTTGTGCCACGAAGCTGGGACCAAATTCGACTGAGAGCGGTCGAGATGGCTGTCCGCCAATGAAGCCATGGCTGCCATAGCCTCGATGATGGATGTCGAAGCCTACTCTAAGGCCGACCGAGGCACGACGAACAGTCAAATCGAATAGACGGAGTCAGGAGGAATGGCCCTTTAAGTCATGAAGGCAGCTCGACACGATGGCATATTTCTGTCCTCTCGTCTCCTCTCGTGTCTTCTTATCGTCCGCGTTTACGTCCACGTCTGGGCGATGTCGTTTGGACCGCGCCGCGACCGTTGTGGCGACCGCCCGTCTGCCCAGCCTGCAGCTACTGCCGGTTCGTTGCGGGGCGGGACTATTGGCTGGTCCAAGCACGGCATTTTGGCATACTGCCCTCATTCGTTTCTTCGTTTGCGGCGAATAAGACACGGGCGCTAGCGGCGCGAGTTTGGAAAGAAGAGTTGAGGTGACCTGAGGCGGCTGGACCCCCCGCGGAGATTTCCTCGTCCCCAATGGACTTGAGTCCTGCAGCAACAACGATAGCATCAACGACACCAACAGCGAAAAAGGCAAGGCTCTGGCGGGTAAGTTGAAGGCGCGCAAACGCCGCCGCTTGGACGTTTCTTCTAATCCAGCCATGGCCAGCTGCGTCTCGAGCTCAAGACCGCGCGTCTCGACGGTCCGATTCGCACTTCAAAACCGTCGAAGGAAACTTTCGTTCGAGATGGCATGGAGAGGTGGCGAAGGACGAACCGTTTCTCCCCGGGGAGCCAGAGGAGAGGGCCTGAGGATGATACGATCTCAGAGAGCGAGCGTCCACGCGATCATCATCTTGATGTTCGTTTTCATTCGGTCCGTCAAGCAAGGCAAAGCAAAGCAAGGCAAAGCAAAGCCGTTCTTATTGAGATTTCTTTTGACCGGCTGCAAGTATGCCTTGCTTGCTGTTGCTGGACGACGTGGGAACGGAACTTACGCTCGCGGGGCGCTCGCCATGTGATCAGTTGGCCGTTGCCAGGGCCCCGGCTCCTCCCTCCCTCTCTCCGTACACGCAGAGGTAGGTCCTTGTTGGGCCTCGTTTTATCGCGCGCTGATGGGGCTCCGGGACCTCGCTCTCTCTCCGCTGCCGCCGCCAGGACTGGCCTCGCTGTCTGCCTCGCCGCGACCTTTGCGCCATCGCCACGAGCGCTGTAGCGTAGCGTAGCGTCGCGTCGCGTCGAGGCGCGGCGCGGCGCGGCGCGGCGCGGCGCGGCTGATCCTGCGCTTGTTCGATCGATCGTCTGATCGCTTGCTTGTGCATGGGTTGGTCGTTCGCTTTCTTGATTTTACCTGGTTGTCTTGCTTGATTCCGGGGACAGCGACGACCTGGCTGAAAGACCTGAAAGAAGCCCCGCAAGGCGCGAGGCAAAAGACTTGAAAGACGCGGCAGGCGCAGAGCCAGCCGGCGCAAGAGAGTGAGAGAGAGTACGGACTCGGCCCGGCCGGCCGGCCGGCCTATTTAATGTCGTTGTGAACTCGAAGGCACGAGTCCTGCGCTCGTCCGTCAGCTGCTGCCGCAACTGCAGGCTGCAGCCTCTGCAAGCAACAGCAACGGTCGCGAGGCATCTCGCATCGCTGCTTGGCGAGGGAGGGAGCCTGAAGGCCGCCGTGTTCATGCGTACAGCAGCGCATCGCGTAGCACACATCGCGTCGGCGGGGTGTCAAGGATTTCACTTGCCTTGCCTTTTCGCCTCTTGCTTGTTCAAGTCATTTCTTCTCCCAGGCAGGCAGGCAGGCAGACAAAGCCGGCCGCGCCGTTCGTTAGAAAGAGTGAGGGAGGGAGCCTACTCTCGTGCGGACGGCTAGACGCGTCTCCGCCCACGGGGCGTGCCGCCACGGCGACGCAGGCGAGACGACCGTTGGTATCTCGCTCGCTCGCAGTCGCTCGCAGTCGCTTGCAGTCGCTTGCAGTCGCTCGCTTGGCCGCTTGCTTGCTTGCTTCGGCTCCGGCGCCGCGGCTGTGTGGCCGACGACTTGCCCAGGCGCCGCCCCGCTATCCTGTGGGGCGGTAGCTTTGCCTGCCTTCGGTGGCCAGACCTGCGTCCCAACAGCTTTCCCGCAGCTGACTGCTGTCGTCGCAAAGCAGGGCGTCTCTGGCCTTTTCTACTTTTTGTTTCGGAAGCAGGTGTGCGCTGCTGGTGCTGGTGCTTTTGGTGCCGCAGGCCTGCCGTTTGTTTCTTCCGCCTCTGCCGCCGGCGAGAGAGAGAGTACACGCAACCCTGCGCTGGCGATGCATGCGTGAATGAGGTTCGCTGCCAATGTTTCGCTCGTTCGACTTCAGCGCTCGACCGATCGATCCACCGCATCGCCGACGTAAAAAACAAACGGTTGCCCTGGCGAGAGGCGCCGGGGACTTGGCTCGGCTTTTGGCTGCTTGACGATGCCATGCTCTGCTATGCTGTCTACATTTGGCTTTTTTGTTCCCCCCTCCCGGGCTGGCCGCGTGGCTGGCGGCCGTCTTTCGCTCTGCCTCCGCGCCCTCCTTCTCTCGCAGGTCGGTCTGCGTCCGGAGTCCTCGGCGTTCCCGCGGCCGGTCCAGCGCTTCCCCGCGCCGCGGCGCCGCTCAGCTTGATTGAAGGCCGCAACGGCCGGCCGGCCCGGGCGAGGCGGGCGAGCCCAAATGACGCGACAGAGGCGCGGCGCAGGGAGGGAGGGAGGGAGGTGGGCAGAGGGGGCCGGCGGTCGGTCGACACACGCGGCTCAGCTCAGCTGCTGCGAGTTGGGATCGCCCGGGTCCTCCTTTCGCTGCTTGGAATCGACGCGGCCTGGCTTGCGGCCTGGCTGGCGCGGCGTGGGTTGGCGTGGCTCCGCTGCTGCGTCTGCGGCGAGGAAGAAAAGGGACTCGAAGGAGCTTGAAGGCACTGGCTGGCAAGGAAGGAGGAAAAGGGAGGAAGGAATGCCACGATCTAGATTGGCGGCAAGGGCGCGCTCAAGATTGGAGAAAGAAGCGGCGGCGGGCTGATCGCGGGGGCTCGTGCGCTCGAGGGCGCTGTTCGTGCTGAGATCGATGAAGCGGTCGTTGAGCGATCGAGCAACCTGGCTGGCTGAGCGAAGAATCGATCGAAAGGGACGGATTGAACGGACGAACGATCGAACGGTTCAATTGAAACAAACGCCATGACCGCGCGGCAGGCAGAGGAACTGGCAGGCCGGCAGGCACGGGCGGAGAAAAGGCGCTCCCGGAAGCCCCCGGAGAGTGAGCCTCGGTCCCGGGGAGGTGCGGTGCGGAGAGGTCGGGTGAGAAAAACGAGCAAAGGTGGCCTGACGGCGGCGCAGCGAGCTCGTAGATCACACGAGAGCAGACGCAGGCGAGCGAGCGAGCAAGCCTCATGAGCAAGCAAACAGGGCCTGACGCGATCCGCTGTTCTCCCTCCCTCCCTCCCGCCCTCTCCCTCCGTCCCCCAACTCTCGTCTGCGTCTACATCTGCATCTGCATCTGCATCTGCACGCACCACCGCGGCGGCGGTGCGGCAGGGGAGAGAATGAATGCATGAATGAATTCATGCCTAACACTCTCGGGCTTCGGCTCGTGGTCGGAGGCTGGGCGGGACTTGCCGCTGCCGAGGACCAGCAGCGATCCGCATCGGCGGCAGGCTTCAAGTTGATTGAAAGGAAATGATAAAAGGAAAAGAAAGACCCGCCGCACTCGAACCGCCGGGGGATTGGCCAGCGGTGGCTGCAGTTCCTTTGATCGATCGATCGTCCGTTGATCCTTCCTTGGGTAGGGAGGGTTTTGGCGGGCGGCGCGTCTTTCGCCCGCGAGACTTGATCCTGCGAGGGGCGCGTCGGAGGTCTTTCGTGTCTTTCGGGCGCCCCACTGGCGCGACACGCTCTCTCCGCGTGCTTCCCTTGCTTCCTTCCTCTCTCTGTCGGGGTGAGGTGAGGTGAGGTGAGATGAGGTGAGGCGAGGCGAGTCCCTCCCTCGCCCGCCCTCCCTCTTTCGCTCCCTCTCTCCGTCCCTTCCCTCTCTGGCTCAGCCACCTCGTTCGCCCACGCCTATACAGAGACTATCGTGGCCTGAAAGCTGGGTAGCTTGCGCGTGCTCCCCACAGCGAGGGTGGGGCGGCGCCCGTCCCGGCAAAAGAGCCACGCAGCCCGCCTCGCACGTGGGCAGGGGCAAAGAGAGTGGGCACGGCGTGGCTGCGGGGCAGCTGCGCCAGCAGACATCTGACTGCGGGGGCGTTCGCAGGCTCGGGGGGCATGGCGGGAGTGTCTGCCAGCGCGGTTCCCGAGCCCCCTTTCTAATAAAGGAGTAACAAGGATGTGTAAGCCCATGTCATGGCAAGGTAGCAAGTAGTAAGGGGGAAAGAGGGCCCCGGAGGTAGCTGGGGGGGGGCCACCAACGAAGGCGCATTTAGCGCGGGCGGTTGCTACATTTGTGCGCGCGAGAGTTTCACTTGCGCAGTCCCGGTGCAAGTTCGGAACCGGGGCGTGCGTGCGGCGAGGTGCGGGGCAGGGCTTTAGCAGGCGCGTCGAAGCAGGGGGGCCGCGCTCAGCGTGACTCGCAGCGAGCAGCTTGTGCCCCTGCTGCTTGCCGTGCCGCCTGAGTTCCTCGCTCACTCTGCCTGCGTGACCGGCCTCGGGCTCGTCACGATCACGACGATACCTCGAGGCAGCTCCGGTCGTGTGCGGCGACGGCGGCAGCGACTTCAAGGGCGCGAGGCCCGCGAGAGACTCGTTTCGTCGCCGCCGTTGGAGGGCACGGACGGGGATGCCGGTGCGATGCGATCGGCGGATTCGATGCAGTGCAATGGGATGCAGCGCAGGGTGCAATGCAGAAGGCATCATGCCACGCGCGGCGCGGCCGCCACGAGCCCTCGATGTGAAGAAAAACGCGCGGATCGAGTGGAGCGGCCGCGTGACGCACCCAAGCAACCTTGGTTTCGTTGCGCCGTCAGCTGCAGACTGCACGTTGTTGACGATGAGTGCAATCGCGGGCGAGCGAGGATCTCGATCTTTCCTTTTTTGGGCGCGCGCTCGGCCTTGGAGACCCGAGGAAAGGAAAGAAAAGAAGAGGAAAGGAAAGAAAAGAAAAGGAATGCACGCGAAGCACGCGAAGTTGGACTTGAAGTTCTTGCTTGGGCCAAGGAGGACCGGGAGGAAGGAGTGACAGGTCGCCGCTCGCTGTCTCGGCTGACTCAGACGCGCGGCACGGAGCCGCGGGCGTGGTCTCTCTGGAACTCGGGTGGATGGACGGATGGACGGATGGATGAAGATATACGTACGTAGATGAATGGATGGATGGATACGTTTATGGATGGATATAGGAATGGATGGATGCATGCAAGCAAGCAAGCAAGCAACTGCGAGCGTGCATCTGCATGCATCGCGGCCCTCACCGCCGTGCACAGACAGACCTCGCGGAGTCAGGGCATTTCATTTCACCCCGCCCGCGCGAACACAGGCAGGCCTCGCCCGACATTCGAGTCTCTCCGCCAAGTTCTGTTCTGCAGAGCAGCGGCAAGAGCGCAGCGGCATCGAGAGCAGCGCGACATCGTGCAGCAGAACTCCGCGAACTTCAAGAGAGAGAGAGCTAGCTACTACGAATCTATTGCGAGCTGCACCGCGGCGCGGATCGCAAGATCGAGACACGGGCGCAGAACCAGAGCAGGAGCAGCAGCGATGCGCCGAGGCACACTGCCGCGCCGCCACGACCAGTCGCGCAGGCAGTGACTGCCAGCCACGCGGAGGCCTCGAGCCCGGTACGTACCAGCGTTGTTGTTGTTGTTGCTGCTGCTGAGCTTGGAAGCGCAAGTTCGAGCAAGCAACCACAAGCAAGCGACTCATCCGCTCACAGTGCCGCATCGATCGCCTTTTCCATGCTGTGCTGGGCATTGCGAGCGTGCACCTCGCCGTCGCTGGCTGGCAGGCTGGCAGGCTGGCAGGCTGGCTGGCGGAGTGGCTGCGTGGCTGCATGGCTGAATGGCGCGCTGCGCCGGCCGCACTGCTAGCTCGCGAGGCTGGCTCCGGGGCGGTCTGGCTGCCTGGCTGGCACGCTGGGGGCGGCATGCTGCAAAGATAGAAACTGAATGGAGAGAAAGCAGCTGGCTGGCCGCGATAGGCAATCGAAGGAAAGAAGGACAACGGCGGCGCGGCGTGCCCCCCTTCTCTTCCGCCCCGGCCCCGCAGGCGTCCAGTGGGTTCGCTCGTAGCGCGGCGCACTGGCGCTCTGGCTCGCCCTTCCCATACCCGCGCCCGCTTCCCGCAGCTGGCAAGCCCTGGCCCTGCCCGCCTTGAGGCGAAGGCCTCCATGCGTCCCCCTCCTTTTTCCTTCTGACTCCCGTTTGTGGCTGCGGGGACGGGCTGTGGAGACATATTACTCGTGTGGGGATACCGGCTGTGGGAGAGAGGGAGGCGTCGCCCTTGCATGCATGCATGGAGAGGAGGAAGCAGGCGGAGGAAGCAGCGAGAGATATCTATCTATAGTATGGGCGAGAGAGAGCGATAGAGGGGGAGAGGGCGCCTGTCCCTCACTGGGCAGAGAGAGACAGGCAGAGACGGTAGCGAGGCGGCGCAGACGGAGACAGACGGGCAGACCCGATTCCTTGCAGCCGCCCGCCCGCCCGCCCGCCCGCCGCGAGGAGAGGCAGAGCGGACGCGGCAGGCACGGCAAGGCGAGGCAAGGCGAGGCAAGGCGAGGCGAGGCGAGGACGGCGATGGAGGCGCGCAGCGCGGCGGGTGCGCGCGCGGCGCGAAGGGGGAGGAGGAGGAGGAGGACGCGGAGAACCCGGCGGCGGGAGGCGCGGCGGCGATGGCGGCGCAGGAAGAGCAAAAGGAGGAGGCCGGCGAAGAGGGCTTCGGGCAGTTCTGCAACCTCGCCGCGGCCGCGACCTGGAGCTCCGGCGAGGGAGAGCGCGAGGGCGCCGGCGGGCGGAGGAGGAGACCCGCCGCGGAGACAGACGCGAACGCGAGGCCCGCCCAGGGCGAGGCCTGGGCGAGGGCGCTCGGCGATGACAGCGGCCCAGAACCGCGTGCGAACCCCAACGACATTGAGAGGAACCGCGCACACGACCACGACCGCCTCGATTACAGCTCCCGTGGCCGCCGCCGACGCGGACCCGGAGGCGGACGCGGGAGCGGACGCGCATGTCGACGCGCGTCGCCGCAGTGTCGCCGCCTCCGAGTCCTGCAGCGAGCAGAGCTGGGGACCTGTGTCTGTATCTGTATCCGTGTCCGAGCGCGAGAGTGCGAGTGAGCACGGCAGCAGCAGTCCCCTCGGCGAGAACCAGGACCGTCACAATGTCGACCGCGACCAAGACAACGTTGACGACGACGACCAAGAAGACGACGACATGCCCGGGCAGCTCAAGTTTCGCCGCGCCTCCATCGCCTCCGACAGCGAGTCGGAGTCAGACGAGAACGAGGACGGCGACGAAGAGGACGACAATAGCGACTTTGACAAAGAACGCAGCGCGAGCCCCGCCGCCGATACAGAACGGTTCCGGGACCGACCGCGGAAACGGTCGACCTCATCGCGCAAGCGTAGCGGTCTCTTTCGCGTGCTGAGCACTTCGCAAAAGAAGGCGGGCGTCCACGACGACGAGGACGACGACTTGCTCGCGCAAAACCCCGCGCAGCAGCTCCCACATGGCCTCACCTTGGCCTCCCCAGCGCGTGTGCGTCCTCGCGTCGGCTCGCGTTGCGCAGCCTCGCCCTTGCACTTGGCTCGCTCTCCCACGAGCACATCGGCCCCAGAACTCTCCCGCTCCTACAGTCGGTCTGTCCTCGACGACATGACCTGCGATGTGTCGGGCGAGTTTCGCAATTGCCGCCACTGCCGCACCATCTTCCCCTTTGTACAGCCACCTGGAGCAGATCCGGCGGGTCGCGAAGCCATTCGCCTTTCTTTTTGCTCCGGAGAGTGCCATCTCTCCTTTGTCACATTGTATCAGATCCAAAGACTGCGTCGTCGCAGCGCGCGCCGCATGCGTTAGATCGAGCCCAGCCCAGCCCAGCCCAGCCGACGTCTCCGACTTTTCAAAATATTTCACGTTGATCACGACACGCGGGTCGACAGAAGAAGCTGCCTCCCTTCCTGACCACATTTATATACATACATTCTTTTCGCATCGCGCGCGCACCTCTCAACACAACACTCAACACAACACAACACATTACAGTACGCACAAAAGTTGAACGAGAATTGGGAGCCGAGAATCGAGAGAGCAGAGCTCAAGCAAGGCCTGAACGTGTCATGGCTTGCGGTTTCTCTCTGGATGATCTCCTTCTTCGTATGTCCTTTACTTTCTTTCTGGTTTTCAGATGCGTCATTTCATTTGTGTTTGGTGTGGCGCGCGTTGCATGGGCTTTCGTCTTCTCTCGACCACCCTCCTGTCTTCCTCTTTTTTTTTCTCTCTCTCTCTCAGAAAAGGGGATCGATTTATCCAAAACCTGCCAGGTGGCCGCCGAAACCCACATTTTCGGCTCGCCCTTTGGCTGGTTGTGTTTGCCTCCCCCCGATATTTCACCACTGCGCACTTTCTACATCGAGAGCACGGAAAAGCGCACGTTCACAACATGTTTTGATGCGCCTCTTTCCCACACTCTCCTCACGTTCATTGTTCACATTTCTTTTCTTCTATTGTATGCGTAGTCTCGTCCCGTCCCTCGCGATGCAACAAATAACTACTCGCCTGACGGGCAAGTATCATATTTTCTTCAGTCTTTTTCTTCCCTTTCATTCATTTGTATACTTGGTTGCCAATGATTGGCTGGTTTACCCGCCACAACTTTCATCCAGAGCATTGATCTACAAAGACGCTGTTTTCTATTGATTTTTTTTTTTCCTTTGCGCGCGCGAGCCGAGGAAATCATTTTTTGGCTCTTGCTTTCTCTCTTTTGTTTGTTGTTAATGTTATAGGTTGCGCATTCGCATCGCCGAGTCGGTCGGACATAGACTATCACGTTTTCTAGAATATCACCGTCTCCAACGGCCATTTTTTAAGAGGGGAGGGAGGGGAGGGGAAGGCAGCATACTTTTGTTCACATTCGCTGCCCCAAGCAACCAGTTTCCGACGACCTAAAGTTGTGGTGGGCGCGGGGCGCGGGGAGAAGGAAGCGCGCGAGAGACGCGCGCTTCATTGCGCGCTCCGTCTCACGCGACGTGCACGAGAGAAGCGCGCGAGAGACGCGCGCGAGCGAGCTCTCAAGTACACGAACAAAAAACATGATGGAAGGTAGTGCCGACTTTGAGGACCTAAGCGACTTTAGTGACTCCGGACACTCTGCAGAGGCAGACTTTGCGCTCACGCCCTTGGCGGGCCGAACGCATACGCGAAAGACTGTGCGCAGGCACCGCACGCAAACGGCACGAAAGGCGCCTCTCAGCCCCGAGTCGAACGCCTCGCAAAACAACTACGAAGACGACGAATTCGACACTGACGACGAAAAGAAAATCGATCACGATTACGATCACGACCGCAACCTGAGACACAGTAAAACGAGAAACCGGGATGAGTTTGACCGTCGTCTTTGCCTCGACGACCTTCACGATGGCGCCTTGAGGAGGGAAGACCTCGACCTCAAGGTTCGCGTTGACACCCGACGAAACGCAGCTCAACCGGGCACGCACGATATTGGATTCTCCAGGACGAATCAAAAGGCCGGCAGCCGTAATGCCGAAACCTCAGGAGCATGTGCAGCAAACAATAATCAGTCCGCCGACAGGAATGACTTTGACGCAACGAGATCGCGCAGAGGCACTTCAAACGAGTTCGACGAAGATGACGAAGAGACCGAAGAGGACCACAAGGCGCCCGAACTGAGTCTCGAGAGTGTCGTGCAGACGCAGGGAGCAAATGGAGTCGTCGAACACCTGGCTCAACTTCCTATTGCCCGCGCCCGAGATGTCGCACAAGACGCTCTTGCCCTTTTGAGCGGAAACGGGCTCAGTCTTATTTCTGTTGACGTAGAACGGTGTCTGGACGTCTTGCTCCCTCTCATCGATCTTGGGGACTCTCGCATCGCTGCGCAGCTTTGCGCGCTCGCACAGGCGCTCGGTTATTGCGACGAGAACAAAACCAGACTTGTCGAGGCAAATCTCGGAAAGCTCGTCGCCACCTTTCTCAGTGATGCCCTCGATCACCCCCATCAAGAGCATCTCATTGTCGATGCCCTCGACCTCCTCGCAAGTTTGGCAAGCGCACCCGCGGGCAGAGCGCGACTCGGCAAGGACGGGATTGTTGCGACCACGGCGCGCGCCTTGGAGGCGCAGCGTGCACATCCACGCGCTGCCCTCGCAGCGTGCAAAGTATTGCAGGCTTTGGCGCTTGAGGATGCCAACAAAAATCTCATGATGGACCACGGAGCGATTGCTGCAATGGTCAAGGCTCTCGAGCAAGACACTTGCGCTGCTGCTCTTATTGCCGCCGTATGCACCGCCCTTTATTTTGTCACCTTTGAGATTGAAGGTCTCGTCGACGAAGGAAACGAGGACGCCCTCTTGAAGCAACTAACACGCGCATTGTGCACTGCCATTGCAAAGCCCGGCCTTGATGAAGGCGCTCGCGCTCGGGGACTTGCTGTGCTTGCGGCCATGGTTTCTGCTGCGCCTGCTTCAGCTCCAAACGGACTACGCATCGAAGCTGTACGCGCAGGGGCCACTTCGGTTGCATGTGCCGCGCTCGTGGACCTGGAGCACGACGCCGAGGCCCTCGCTGACGCTGTTCAGCTCCTTTACAGCCTCATGGACCAGGAAGACATCGCGCAAGCGCCAGATCTTGAGCGCAAATCAGCAGCCACACTTCGGGGCGTTCTCGAGGCCAAGACTGTCGAGTGGGAGCCCACCGACTCGATTCGCGTGTGTGCAGAGCTTGCGCTCGAGCGTATGGAGGCCTTTCTCGAGAGCAACGAGAGGGAAAAGAAGACCGCGTCACCACCGCTTCCCACGGCGACGGCGCCGACCATGACTGCAACATCCCCTCAAATGATCTCGCCGTCGTCGTCACGCGCAATGCTCACCAAGACCAAGATTGATGCGCACACGCTGGACCATGTCAATCGAGACCTTATTGATCAGATGACGGCGCGTAGTGCGCAGAATGAAGGAATGCTATTAACACCACCGCCACCACCAACAACAACACGACAAGAGCAAGAGCAAGAGCAAGAGCAAGAGCAAGCTGACGCTCGTTTCGCCCGAGCGGGGAAGTTGATTCTTTCCTCGTTCTTTGCTCGAGCGACGCGACCAGATACGAGGCTCGCTTTTGCACTGTGGCGAGGGGCCAGCGAGCGTGCGCGTGCCGAAGACTTGAGAAAATTGCTCAAGACATCATGTAATGAGGGCGAAAGCTTGCGCGGCGAGCTCATGCGCATGCACTTGGCGCTCGACAAGGCCCACCAAGACTTGGAGGAGCTTCAATCCGGCGCGACTTCTGATCTTGCTGCACGAGAAGAGCAAGTTTGCGAACGTCAGCAAGAGTTGGTGTCCTGGGAAGGACGACTCGAAGATCAGGAAAAGGCTCTAGAAGCTCGCGAAAGGGCAGCTGCAGAGGGAGCGAGTGACGAGCGTAAGGAAACGTTGGCCGCTATGGAACGCGCGACCCAAGCGAAATTGGACGACCAAGCGCGGGACTTTGAAGCGCGTATTCGGACCCTTGAAGAAAAACTTTACGAGCGAGAAGAGGAACTCAAGGCGTCGGCGTTGAGTATTGAGTCCCTCCAGCGCGACGTTGTCGAGTTCGATGCCAGAAGCAAAGCCCAAGATGACCTGCAAAACTCACTCCAGGAGCTCAAGGAGCAAATGGCCGATCAGGAGCGCCAGAATGATGACTTGCAGCGCTTGAATGAAAGTTTTCGCAGCCAAATTGAGGATTTGCAGCGAGAAAAGCAGGACTTGCAGCGCGAAAAGGAAACGGCGCAGCGCCTCCAGGACGAAGTATATGAAGCACTTCAGCAAAAGAGCGAAGACTTGCAACTGGAAAAGGAGGATCTCAAGCGGAAAATGAAATCACTTCAAGAAGATCTCGAGCGAGGAGATGCGAAACTTTTGCGAGACAATGAAGATCTGAAACGCCAAAATAATGAGTTGTCGCGCGCGGCGACCGAGTCTGAGGCCCAAGTAGCCAGCTTGGAGAACCAGATTCAGCAGCTCGAAGAAATCCAAGCCGAGCGTCTTGAAAGTGTCGTGGACGGCCCGCACGAGGTCGAAGAGTTGCGCCGCGCTCTCGGAAAAGAGCGTAACGAGCGTGCCCAGCTCGAGGGCGAGCTCGCGTCTCTGCGTTTTGACAAGGAGCACGCCGATGGAACCTTTGCAGAGCTGGAGCAGGCCATTCAACGTGTGCAGAATCTCGAGCGCGAGGTGGAGGTGGCCCGTACGAGCTTAGCGCAGTCTCGCGCGGAGAGTCAGGCCCTTCGCGACGAGATCGTCAATATGGAGGCGCGCACGCACACGCGCGAGCTCGATGCGCAAAGCTCTGCGCAGCGATTCGACAACCTCTCGCGTGAATACGAGGACGTGTGCGCCCTTGTCCAGGAACAAGAGGAGATGATTCAGGACCTCAAGCGGGACCGCGAAGATGCTGTGGGGCGCGATGGCCTGGAGGCCATGCAAGCCGAAGTGGAACGTCTCAAGCGCACCCTTGAGGACGAGCGGCGCGCCGCAGCGCGCGATCAGACGCATCGAACAGAAATGATCAAGGCTCAACTGGAGACAGAGTACCGCATGGTGATCAAGGCGCTCACGGCGTCGCGATCGCGCCTCGAGGAGCGTCTCGAACGATCAGAAAGCGAGCGGCTGCAGCTCATGGGTCAAGTGGGTCGTCTCTCAAATGGTTCGATGGGACCCGTGGGCTCGCTTTCTTCCAACGTCAAGACGTCCTCGCCCGTGCCTTCTCCGCTGCGGCAGCAGCGCAAGAGCGAAAGGCCTTTGACAGCGGTTTCCACACCCAAGACGCGTCGACGGGCTTCAGGACCGCACACGTGGCGTCCCAGCAGTGCAGGGAGCCTCGGTAATCCTGCTCGTGCTGAGGTCGGTGTTGCGCAGCCATGGAAGAAAATTTTCGCTGCCTTGCGTCCCGATGCCGGCGCGCCGCCTGCCATCTCGTTTACGAGCATGTACAACTTTGTGCGCAAGGCCGGAGTGTTGCCGCACAGGTTTACGCGCGGAAACTGTGACGTCATCTTTGCAAGCTTTGCGGACCAATCGCGACGTCGCGGCAGGCTCGATGCGCGGGCGTTTGTCGAGGTCCTGGAGCACTTGGCCGCTCCTCATGGGGCAGAGGTTTTTCTCTCTCGCGAGAGCTTTTGTCACTATGTTAAGACGCAGCTCGAGGTCTCCTTGCAGGACGTAGCTCCCGCAACAGAGAGCCCCAGCGAAGATTTTTGCGAACGCGGCGAAGAAGACAGCGAGGCAAGTGAGACCTCGGAGGACGTGCGTGAAGGCGAGCGTCCGCAGACGGCGCCTGCGGAGCGTTTGCTGTCCAAAGTATGGCGCCGCGAGCGTAAGCCTCTTGGCGAAATCTTCTCTCAGTATGCTCGACGCGAGCGGGACCCGCGCGCGCAACAGCGATCGAGCTTGGATCAGCATACCATGGTGCATCAGCTTCGTGAAGTGATGGACTGGGATGCCCTTGTGCAAATGTGCAGCGACTTTGATGTGATGCCCTCGCTCGTGGGTCGTGGCCAACTTCGCGAAACATATCAAGATGTTCTTGAGGAGTCAAGCATTAAGGGTCTCTTGGACGTGACAGCGTGGTTGTGCGTGCTTGAAAGAGTAGCCATGCTGAAGTTCCCGCCGCGTGGGGGTGGCGACCACGTAGCCGACGGGCCTGCGGTGTCGATGTTGCAGTGGATGGATGCTTCGAACGGCAAGATCAAGTTGCACAATCGTCGACGCAGCGGAACTGTGGTGCGCAAATTCAATGTTTCCTCGTACGCGCTGCAGGGAGGGCCCGCAAGTTAGATTTCTTTCACACTGTCACAGCAGTATTCCTCTCCAAAAAAAAGAGGGGAGGCCATTTGTGACGGATCAAGTCTGTATTTTCAAGGAGAATTAATTTTTGCAAGCTCGAAACCGTCTCGAGTCGCTGGACTTTTGATTCCCAAAGATGAAGTTGGTGACCAGGTAATAAAATATATAATTTGACGATTCCTTGAGGAGTATAGTAAGCTCGAAAGCACCTCGAGCCTTTGCCGTCGTCAGACGAATTTTTCTTGATTGGTCCTCTCTATGTACACAAGCAAGCACCAGTGCAAACGCGTGAGGTCTTCTTTCTGGCCCAAATGCGTTTCGTTCTCGAATTGGGCAAGGGCAAAATTAGGTTAGTTCAACGCGACCTCCGTCGGCGCGCTCGGTGGCAAAGCGGAGGTGGTGATTGTGATGCTCAAAACTCGCTTTGAGCGCGCGAAGAAGGTCTTCTTGCTCGGATTTCTCGTCGGGGGCGTCCGAGTCGGAAATGACGCGCTCGAGCGCACAGCTAATGTGAGCTGACATGGCTGCGAGAGCGACTTCGTCCTTGACTTTGAAGCGTTTGCCTTCGTTTTTATTTTGCACCTGAACGACACCAATAATGTCGCCCGTGCGGCCAAAAATGGGCGTGCAGAGAACGTTTCCTGCAGGCTGGATGGCCTGGTTGACCACGTCACCCGTAGTTGCGCAATATCCGACCAGGCTCTTTTCAATAGGGACGCGAATGCGGCGTGTGTCGCGACGGATTCCAGAGGCGGTGTCGGTGCTGACGGAGGTCTGCGTCCAGAGCTCTTTGCGGTCGGCGTCGACGATATAGAGCGTTGCAGATTCTGCCTGTAAGGCCTCGTTGACGTACTTCATGACGGCCTCGAAGAGCTCGTCGAGCTTGGACTGGCGCTTGCGGCGTGCAATGACATCAAAATCCATAAATAGGAGCGGGAACATGCCAATGAGGCAGCCCACGGAGACCCCTATGGCGTTGCCGAGGAGTCGCGCCCTCCGCACGACTGGCATTGACTCTTGAGCGCGTGTGAGGTTGGGATTGCGGATGAGCCCAAGCTTTTCAAAGCGCTCTTCGACCATGCCGCCAACACCGAGGCCGAGCACGTCGCTGACGAGGTTACCGAGGCCAGCAGCGGCCATGGTAGAAATACCAAAGGCTACGCCGAGGGTGGCATCAAAGTACTCGCCCGCAACGATCATGACGGCGTTGTCGATGATGCCAAAGACTGTGAAGAGAGGCATGGGTGCAAGTGCAACGAGCAAGAGCTGCTCTCGAGAAGGACACAGGGGCTCGAGGCGCTCAATGACGCCAGCCTCGGTTTGCACGGCAGATTTGAGTTTGGCGAGCGTTCGGCGGGTGAGCGACCTCCCGACCCGCGCGAGGGCGCGCGGGTCCGAGTCGGCGAGCGCAGAGAGGTTCTTGAGCGCGTCGTCTTTGCCCGCCGGGTCTACTGCGTCTGTGGCGTTGCCCCGCGCCTGGGGTCCTCGCCGCCAGCGCGGGGCGGTCCTCGAGCCCAGCCTCCATGCCGCGCGGACGCCGCCCGTGAGCATCCCACGTCGCGTCTGCGCGGCCTCTTTGCTCGCTCGCTCGCTCGCTCGCTCGCTCGCCTGCCCGCCCGCCCGCCAGGGGATGGATCCTCGCGCGGGGTCTCGGGGCTCCGCGTTTACTTTACTAACATGTAAATCCAAGGGTCTACTCCTATGTAGACTATAATGTAGACACACGATGCAATGGGAAGAGCCCCCAAAAGCGCAAAGCCGCGCCGCCGCGCAGACGGAGCCGGGGCCCGGGATACGCCCGAGCGAGGCCCGCGCAGGAGGAGAAGAAGCAGCAGCAGCAGCAGCAGCAGGAGGAGGAGGAGAAGGACCGCATCGCTCGGAGAGATCCCGGACGAGGGAAGGAGGCCGGGCCGGCGCGATGGACGCCGTCGACGCCGAGGCCGCGGTGCGGGCGTCGCACAAGGTGCCGTTCTCGCTAACGCTCGTCCACTATGACGAGGGGGATCTCGTGGGCCACGTGCTCGCGCTGTGCACGCTGGCGCCTATCTTTGCCGTGGTGGCCTATGTGTCGATCGGACTTGCGCTGGGTTTCCCGCGCAAGCTAGTGTTTATGTTTGTCGGCCAAATGGGCAATGTCGCCGTGAACCTGGTGCTCAAGCACGTGCTTCGCATGCCGCGCCCCGCAGATAAAGCGCACCTCGTCTACTTTGGCAAGTACGGTATGCCCAGCAACCACTCGCAGTTTATGGCCTTTTTAGCAGGCTTTGCCGTCTTGGCATCTATGCGTGAGCGCACACATCTCGTTCGGTATCCGCGGCTCGTGGCGATGGTCCTCGTGGTCGGCAGTTTGGTCGTGGCGTGGAGCCGCGTCTACTTGGAGTATCACAGTGTGGACCAGGTTTTGGTTGGCTTGGCTGCTGGATTCAGTGTTGCCGCGGGATGGTTCTTCGTATGGACGCGTCTCGCTGCCTACGGCTTTGTCGAAACCGGTTCAGACGCCAAGGAAAAAACAGGTTGAATGTTCTTAGATTTTATTAGAAAATATGTATCGTGGGCCTTGCGGAGCCACGTTGATCCTTTATGATTTTTCATTTTTACTGGAATGAAGAACATTGATTGGGAAGAGGGATTACCGTTTGGCATAAAGCATTTTTTTGACGTACTACTTCTTTTGCACAGACGTTGATGAAGGAACACAATAACAATGATGACAATAATAATAATAATAATAATAATAATAATAATAATAATAATAGGTCTGGCTGGCCGGATGGATGCTGCAAAACTTTACAGGCGATTTTGGTCAAATGTACGGTGCTCTAAAGCAGCCGAATGATTGTACCACGCGAACCATTAGTCAGAAGCGTGAATGAGCTGGCGATGATCCGAAGGAACCAACTCAAAGCGGATCTCATCCACGGGCGCAGGAGGACCGGTACGCTCGATGGAGTTAATGATGACCTCGTTGGCGGTCGCGGTGGCCCGCACGCAAATATGGGCAACATCCGAAGCACTGCGCATGACGCCTTCCTGGCCCGGCGTGGGATCCTCGTACCACTCTACAACGATGTCTTGCGACGCCTGCGCTGGATGTGCGGCAAGAATGACGTTTCGCACGCGCGCATCCTCGAAGTCGGCGAGAACGAGACCCCCACCATTGCGCAGGAAAACAGGTGCGCCAAAGGCTCGGCCCAGAAGCGGGGCGTGCACATGCGCCTCGGTACCAGCGCTGTACCACATGCCAGAATCGAGGTCGCACCAGAACTCGCCAACGGCGTCACCAGGAAAGTAAACGGCACGAGTGGTTTGATCGGCATCAAGAACCGCAGCCACGAGAAGATTCGGTCCAAGGGTGAACTCGAAGGATTCGGTGCGCGAACGCTCGTTGGCATCCGTCACGTACTGGTACGCGAGCGGGCGCATGACGGGCGCGCTCGTGCGCCACGCCTCGATGTGAAGGCTGAGCAAAAGAGGGCGCAGACGAACACGAAGCTGCAAAAGACTACGCACGGTGTCGGTCATTTCGGGGAACATCCAAGGCTCGTTGGTGCAATCGAGATTGTAGCCATCGGCGTTGGCGACCTCGGTCTCGGCAGCAGTATCGTCTGCGTTGCTGGATGCATTTGTAGTGCTGGTAGCGGAAGCTTTCCAGCTCGAGGAGTGGATGCTGAAGCGCGCCATGTAGATGCCAAGCTGGATCCAGCGAACAAAGAGCTCGGGGGTAACTGCATTGCCAACGAAGCCGCCAATGTCAGGTCCGCAACCAACCCAACCGCAAAGCGAAAGCCCAAGGCTCATGGGAATATTCCACTTGAGCGTGTGAAAGGACGTACTGTTGTCGCCGGACCAGGTCTGAGCAGCGTACTTGGCAATGCCAAGGCATCCCGAGCGAGAGACGACGAGGGGTCTCTTTTCCGGACGCGTTTCGCAAAGCGCCTCGTAGGATGCGCGGGCCATGAGAAAGGGCTGAAGCGTGCGTCCGAGCGAGGCGATGGGGGCGTCATTAAGGTAGCAGACGGCGCCATCGTCGTCGACCTCGTACTCGTTGTTGTCGTTCCAGACGGCATCGACGCCGGGAGCCAGAACCTGCTCCTTGAGCTTGGCCTTCCACCAATCAAAGGCTACTGGGTTGGTGAAGTCGAGGTAGGAACCCGAAGCAAAGGTGCCGGGTCCACCCTTCCAGAACCAGCCTTTGACATAGGAACTGGCGTCGCTGGCGTTGTCGAGATGGTGGTGTTGGTACGCGTGGTGCAACTCGTCGTCGTTGTCGTTGTTTGTGCGGAAGAAACCACCGAGGGCCTCCATATCGGCATACTCGGGGTGCGCCTCGAGCAGCCAGGGCTTGACGTTTGCGATGACGCCCATGTTGTGCTGATGAAAAGCGCCAAGCATGTTCTCAGGGTCCGGGACGCGGTCCTTGTTCCACGTGAAGACGTTGCGGTTGCCGTCGGCGTCCATGGTGTAGCCGGAGCTGAGGTAAAAGCCGTCGCAGGGCATTTCGTTGCGCTTGCAGAGGGCCGGAAAGGCCTCGAGACGCTGCTGCGCGTCTGGAGCGTCGGCATACGTCATGGTGGAAGCCACGTAGCCCAGCGCCCAGGCGGGCGGAACAGCGGGACGGCCCACAAGGCGACCGAGTTTTTCTACGACCTCGGCGACAGTGGGGCCGAGAATGAGATAGTAGTCGACAAAGCCGGCGACACTCGCATAGGTGCGAAAGTTGCCGCGAAAGGCGGAGATCTCGCGGCCGAGGTCGAGGTAGCCGCCGCAGAGTTGGTCGTAGAGGATGCCGTAGGCAATGCCGGCCTCCTTGTTGTAGGTAATGTAAAAGGGAAAGTGTTTGTAGAGAGCGTCGCTCGTTTCGGCGTCGTAGCCCATGGCGTCGCGGCAGGCGAGCTCGAAGCGGCGGCCGGCGCGATTGAGGTTTCCGGTGACCTCGCCGACGCCGTAATAGTACTCGACGTCGGGCTTGCGCTCCATGCGATGGGTGGCCTTGCCATGGGGCAGCTCGTAGGCGTATGCGCTGAGGACGGCGTCCTCGGCAAATGGTTTGGCGGAAGCCGCAGAAGTTGCTGTTCCTGTCGTTGCGGTGGTGGTTGCGGCGGCGGTGGCGTCAGCGGACTCGTCGGTGTTGTTGGCGAACCATTGGAGGCGAAAGGGGCGGTCGCTTCCAAGCTTGTTGGCGCCGACGACGACGCGGAGGGCGTCGGTTCTGAGCTCTACGGCTCCGTCGTCGCTGACGGAGGTCTGCACGGCGGTACTGTCTTCCGGTCCGTTGAGAGTTTCATGGTCGTCTCTCCTGCGTTCGGGGCACCCCTCGTCGCCGACGACGACCCAGGACTTTTCCACGGGCGCGCAGTCGCCGCCCTCGGGCAAGTGGGTCACGTGCACGATGTCCTTGCGCAGCGCGAGCACCTTGAGCAGCTCGCCGCGCTTGCCGTGGACCGCGAGGCCTTCCTCGACGGGCTCCACGTGCGCCACCAGGGGCTCGCGCCTGCGCTGCATGGCTGGCTGGCTGGCTGGCCTCTGTCTCTCTGCCTGTCTGCCTGCCTGCCTGTCTCGCGCTCGCTCGCCGGCTGCAGCTGGCAGTCGCTGGCTGGCTGGCTGGCTGGCTGGCTGGCTGGCTGGCTCGTTGCGGGTCTGCTTTGGCCTGTGAGCAGCTTTCATTCCTTTTTCACAGAATCAACGCCTGGTCGCTGCTGGCTGCAGCTGTGTACGTACGCATGTGTATATACCATATTGGAGTGGGTGGGTGTGTGGCCACTCGTGGCACTAGTACTTACTGGGAGGGAGAATGGACGACCTGCGCGCGCCTTTCCTTCCTTCCTTCCCACCGTGCCGCACCGCAACGTGCCGCACCACATTGCACCGCCCTGAGGCAGGATGGTAAGAAGGCAGGGCAGAGCAGAGCAGAGCAGAGCAGAGCAGAGCAGACGCAGCGGCGCGCGTGCCAGCGTTCGCTCCGGAGCCGGGTCGCGTGGGGCGAGCGAGAGGCAGAGGCAGAGGCAGAGGCAGCGAGCGCGGCCTCGGGTGAAGAAGAGCGAGCGAGCGAGACGCTGCAAGCGAGCAGCACAGTGGGCGCAGAAGGCGGAGCAGCGAGCGCCCCGCGGGAGCCAGCCGCCTGCACCTGGCTCCCTCCCTCCTGCCTGTCTGCCTGCCTGCGCGTAAGCGTGTGCGCGGGTCCGTTGGACGGGAGGGCGACGTCGAGCAGGGGTCGGGAAGGAGGGCGGGGTCGAAGGACGGGTGGACGTGCATGCATGCATGGGTGGGTGGGTGGAGGGAGGG
>KN805449.1:0-52641 GCA_000818945.1 Schizochytrium sp. CCTCC M209059
AATCGTCATATAGGTGTCTATTGTGGACCTTCGTCCACAATAGATTTCTGTCATCGGGATATCTTCTTTTCTGTTTTCTTCTTTTGTTTCTTTCCTGGCGTCACGTCACGTCACGTCACTCTCTCATATTCAAAGGGAAAAAATCGTAAAGGACTTCTACCATGAGCACTCCAAGGTTTTTCTTCTCAAACCTGACTTTGAAGGCTGATCTTTGGCTATATTACGTCTAAAAGGAAGGTTATACGTACTACGTACATCTATCACACTCACTCTGCGGGTCTATATTTTTTTACTATCATAGCACCTTTAGAACCATTTCTTGCAAGGGTCAAGCTTAAAACGATTGATTGGCGCACCGCACAAGAAAAGCGTGGAAAGCCCAAGCAAGCAAGCAAGCAAGCAAGCAAGCAAGCAAGCAAGCAAGCAAGCAAGCAAGCAAGCAGGACTTTCGTTGCAACCATGGGCAAGAAAAAGGGCGGAGGCGCAAGCGCCAAGGCCGCCAAAAAGGAGGAGAAGAAGCGTAAGCAAGAGGCCAAGGCGCAAAAGAAAGCTGGCAAGGGAAAGAAAGCAAGCAAGCGAGCTCCGGGACTTTCGTTGCAACCATGGGCAAGAAAAAGGGCGGAGGCGCAAGCGCCAAGGCCGCCAAAAAGGAGGAGAAGAAGCGTAAGCAAGAGGCCAAGGCGCAAAAGAAAGCTGGCAAGGCAGCCAAGAAAAAGGGACTCGACGACGACGAGGATGACCTGGACGCCATCCTCGCCGAGTACCGGGCCAAGGACGCCGACCGCACGGCTGTGACCGTGGAGACCGTCGATCCGCCCACGCCGCGTGCTTACTTTTCGCTCACCCCGCTCGAGGGCCCGCACAGCAACGAGTTGCTCCTCTTTGGCGGCGAAATCTATGATGGTAATATGAGCGAGTGCTACAATGACCTTTTCCGCCTCAACCTGGACAAGCTGGAGTGGAAGCAAATTTCCAGTCCGAACTCGCCTGACCCGCGCAACGCCCATCAGACAGTCGTTGTACGCGACAATGCCTATGTTTTCGGCGGCGAGTTCTCCAAGGGCTATCAATTCCACCACTATCGCGACACCTGGAAGCTCGACCTTACCAAGAACGCCTGGACTCAGCTCGAGCTCAAGACAGGACCGTCTCCTCGCTCGGGCCACCGTATGACCGTCTGGAAGCACTTTATCGTTCTCTTTGGCGGCTTCTACGAGACGAGCCGTGGCTGCCGTTACTACGACGATCTCTACTTTTTCGACATGCGTGAGGAAAAGTGGCACCTCGCCGTGCCTCCGAAAACAGCCATTAAGCCCTCGGCAAGGGGTGGTTTTCAGCTCGTCTGCCACGCGGCGCAGAACACCGTCTTCATGTATGGTGGCAATCGCGTATCTGTTTCGGGCACCTCGGAGCGGGCGCGCAACTTTGACGACATGTGGGCCCTCCATCTTACGCTTCCACCCAAGGCTGGCATGTGCCCCGAGTTCAAGTGGGAGTCTGTTCCTAACAAGGGCGCTGTTCCCCCGCGCAAGAGTGGCGCAACCAGCTGTGTACACAAGAATCGCATGATTCTCTTTGGTGGTGTGGTCGACACTGAAAAGGCTTACGATCTCGTCGGTGAGTTCTTTAACACCCTCCACGCTTACGATATGGACCGACGCAAGTGGTTTGAGCTCAAAGTCAAGCCCAAAACAAAGGGTGGCAAGGACAAGAGCCGTCGCAGGAAGGACAAGTCTGGCGTCACCATTGCCACCAATGACACTTCCTACCAGGATAGCGTCTTTGATGACGAGAATGAAGACGACAACAATGAAAATGATGACAATGACTATGACGATGACGACGACGCCGGCCTCGACGACAATGCTTTTTACGTTATCATTGATGGAAAAATTACCAAGATTGAAATCGATGACGATGACGAGGAGGAAGAGGGCGAAGCGGCAGCTGGCGAACCAAAGAAGGATACGACCAAGGAAACATCCTCAGATCAAGATAAATTCAAAGAGGATGTCTCTAGCGCTCTTGAAACGGATGCTCAGACGCAAGAGGGGTCGACTGCCTCCGCTGCTCAAAAGAGCAATGACGACGATGACGATGGCGAGATTGCTGCTCCTGTGCCACCCCCAAGCGAAGATGAAGTCAACGCGGCACCCGCAGACGAACTCCCGGCAGTCCCTGAGGAAGGTGAAGCAGAGGGCGCAAAGGCAGCCGCGGCAACCCCCCCTCCTGCGGATCAAGCTGCGCCGCAGCCTCGTATTGGCGCAGGTCTCGCAACGCTTGGCAGCAAACTCTTTGTCTATGGCGGTGGCACCGAAGTTGGGTCAAAACAAATTACCTTTGATGACCTCTGGTACGTCGATCTGAACCAGATGGATAAATGGCACGAGGTTCACTCAGGTGCCTGGCGTTCGATTGCGTGGCACGAGGAAGGTGATGGCGATGACGACGACGACGATGACAGTGACGACGATGACGATGGCGAGGAATACGACGACGACGACGATGACGACGATGACGACGACGACGACGACGACGATGCAAAGGAAGGCGACGAACTCTTTGGCAACCTCAAGCCTGCGCAGCGAGCAAAGCGTCTGAACGAACTGCGATCTAAATTGCAGCTAGGCGACGATGCACGCACGCCGAACGTCAAGGAGCCGCTTCGCGACTTTTTCCGACGCACACGCGACCTCTGGATGCGTGAGGTTCTGGAACAAAGCGAAGAGCGGCTCACGGGTAAGGAGCTCCGCCGCTTGGCGTTTCAACGAGCCGATGCGCGCTTTACTGAGCTTCTTCCCGTCTTGCAGGAGCTGGATGAACTCGAAGAGGATCAGCGCATTGCCGAGGAGATGCAAGCTCAGGAGAAGGATCGATTCAAGGATAAGCTTCGTGAAAAGGCAAAGAAACGCAAGGCACACATGGCCAAGGTCGCCAAGGGAGAAAAGCGCGCTGCCGAGGCCGCCAAAGCGAAGCGCAAGCAGGAATTGGGCTCCGACGCCGAGGATTCAGATGAAGATGAGGACTAAATATTATTCAAAAAAAAGAAACTGATGAAGGTCCTTTATTCAAGATACCACTATGCCTGTGGACTTGCTTGCATGTTCCTTTACGATTTGATGTTTTTTCTAGGAAAAAAACAAAAAGATATCGAGAACGACTGGAGAGCAAGGAATGAGAAAACTCAGCACAAGATAATATGATCGCACAATTCATGGCGATGGTGTGTCTTTCCCTTGTCTTCCCATCATTTGAAAATAATAAAGGATGCTGAGACATATGACTGAAGAGCAACGAAGTGAAAGGTCAGCATAAAATGGGTGGCAAATTTTTGAATCAAAAAAAGAGGAATGAGTATGTCTGACAGGACGTTTTGCTATGGATGAAGGCTATACACGTGGCGATAAAATGCCCGCAAAGTAACGAGATTGTCTAATTCAAAGAAAGATGGACTGTGACGGGACTTTGTCCATGCACGAGAAAGAAAATGCATGAGTGTGTGAGTGAGAGAAAGAGTCAAAGGGACGGAATTGCCTGATTGATCGGCTTATATATCGTCCATTCGTCCCCGCGCAACGCCAACATTTCGCTGTTTCACCAATCATGAGCAATTTATTCCTCCTCAAGGAGTTCTGGCTTGACACCAAGATCCTTGACGAAGCGGTACTGCCGGGTCCTCGGGAGCGTGTCACGGTAGCGGCCGGTCGCCCTGTCACAGTTGAATGCATTGAATCAAATCAGACAAGCGCGCGTTTGTTAGTAAGATGAATCGATCTCCTCCAGCAGAGCCAAGCCAAGCGAAGTCAAGCCAAGAAAGGAGAAACGAAGCGAGATGGTGCTTCCTTGGCGTTCCCTTGCATTGGCCAGCCTTGCTCTGCAAATGAAGCAAAGCCAAGCCAAGCAAAGGAAAGTAAAAGAAGAGAAAAAGAAACGTACGGGTCCTCCATGCCAAAGTACTGGTCCGTGGGAAGTCCCATTGCAAGACGAACCTTGGGGACGACGGCAACCATGCCGAGCGAAAAGGCGCCAATCGCCACGCTCACCACAACCATGGGCTCACGGTCCAGGCCGTAGCGGATGAATCGGGCCGCCATTCTGTTCCCACACGCAATACTCTCTGTCATCGTCAGCGTCAGCGTTCTCGTCAGCGTCAAGCGTCCCCCTCGTCGTCGTCCTCGCCGCTCACGCGCGTCCTTTCGCGGCGCAGCGCGTCGAGGCGCCATCCATCCATCTTCCGCCGCGAAGCGCCCTGGGCAAGGGGGACGTGAAAAGCGCGCGAGCGGCCTCGAGAGCGGGCGGGCGGGCGAGCGGGCGGGCGGCCACGTACCTGTGCAAGCGGACGAGCGGCGTCTCCCTCGGTCGAGCGTAGTCTGCCTCGACTCCTCCTCCTCCTCCTCTCCTCCTTGCCCTTTCGCGGCAGTCGCAGCAGCGCAGATCGACCGGCCTTAAACTGCGCTCGCTCCAAGTCGCTGAACCCCCTCACGCAACAGCGTTAAAGAGCGTTTAAGGCGGCTTCTACAGTGGAAACTTTCCCCATTGCCAACTGGCCGGGCCGCCGGCCGCGCTGCGCTTCTCGACTTGCGGACGTCCACGTGGCCACTTACGAATGCGCCTATACTTGACTTGCGAGGGAGATTAGGTCACTTGCACACGGCGCCGACGCGCGAGGTGCAAATAGGTGACTTACGGCGCAGGGCATAAGTGAAGAATGAGGCGTTGCAAGTGGATAATGGGGCGGCGCAAGTGGCGACGTTGAGACTCGCGAGCCAGGATGAAGTAAGAGGCCTGCCTCGTAGAACCACTACCATACGAGGCTCGAGAACGCAGTCGGGCGGAGACGACGCGGACGCGCGGGCCGTGCGCACGAATCGCGGCCGCCTCCCGGCTCGCCCCTTGCTCCCGCGCCTCAGGCTCCAACGAAGAGGAAGCCGTCGTGACACCGCTGCCGCCGGGGGACCGAGGGTCAACGGCACGGCGCGTTTACAATAAGCAAGATGAGCTTGTTCAACTTTGGTAAGTCCAACGGGGGGGGGGATAGGGAGAAAACACACGCAACAAGAGAGTGAAAGGGCTCTCCTGCGCTGCGTTACCAAAAGAACATTTCTAACGTAGAATTTGCGCCGATAAATCGTAGGTGGACCGGGATGGTTCAATGATGTCTTCGAGGTCGAGCTCAAGACCAATGCGTCGAGATCCATCACATGTCATAGCTTGCTGTTCGAGGAAGACTGCCCGGTACGTATCTCGCCGTTATATCGTTGTTTGGGGGGGGGGAGGCCGACTCTAACGCTCGTCCTGCCCCGTGATTCTTTCTTTTCTTTCTAGCTCGTGACCACAAATGAGACGCTCTCTGGAGAAGTGATTATCCGCCCGCCGCCGAACCGAACGGTTTGGCAGGGCGGCATCAAGGTTTTGCTCGACTCGACAGTCTCGTTTTTTGAGAGCCTGACCTCGACAGACTCGGAACTCATCGAAGTGAAACTATGCGAAGCAGGCAACATCTCCGAAGAGACTACCTTCAAGTTCGAACTTGACCTTTCTGAGTTACCGCAAGACTTTCTGGACTCGTATGACGGTGAAATGTTTTCTGTGCGCCATTCGCTCCTTGTCACCGTAGAACGCCCATGGTATACCTTTGACGTGATGCGTAGCATGACCGTGGCCATCCACTCGCTGAGCCCTGCGCCCGCCGAGAGCCCGCGCAAGGTTGACGATGATCTGTCGCTGCCAATCTCCCCTCGCTCGCCCGCAAGTGCAGCGTCACCAGACGCCGCAACCTCTCCTGCCGCTGTGAACCCGGTCACGGACGCCTCGATCAACAGGATTCGTGTCGTTGATGTCTACCAAGGCCTTTCGATGGTCTATGAATCGTCCGCACTCAACCTTGGGGATTCCATCCGTGGAGAGATCACCTTTGGCGGAGGTAATCCGGAAGACTTCAAGGCGAGCCTTCCGCCTCGCAAGGTTCTTGACATTACTAATCTGCAGGTGGTTCTGTACAAGATTGAAGCAGCTGAAGGTGACTCGAATGAGGTCATTGTCTACGTGCATGAAGTCGAGGTGCCCGGCAAGAAAGCCCCGCAAGAAGGAAGTGAAGATACCGGGAACGCTGAAACCTCGCAAGATGCAAATGACGGTGTTGTTGACCCGAAGACCTACGTGGCACCTGAACCGGTCAAGATTCCCGTCGAAATTCCGCTCGTAAAGTCTGAAAAGTCTGGCGAATTTGGACCAACCATTATCAAGAAAAACAAGGACCAGTCCACGAGTCTTTCCGTTCGCTACTACCTGCGTCTCGTGGCGATTGACGCCGAGGCAAACAACTTCTGGAACACGCATGAAATCGTCCTGTATAGGCCGTCCACCAGTGTTGAGATCGCATAGATATGAATTTCATGCTGTCTGGCCTTTCAAGTTTTGCTTTCGTGCATGCATGCGTGTATGACTTCAAGTCACATCAAGTTACTGCTACCTACTACCAAGATAGAGCCCTTCAAAAGTAATCTTTAATGTTTTTCCTTGTTTGTTGATTTCTGTTTTTTGGGGGGTGTTCGACGAGAGACCTCTTTCGATTCCATGCGCGGAAAGTCAGTTTCGTTCTCACTTCCCGTTTCGCCACGTAGATTGAAAAATGCCCAGACACAGACTTTTCTCACTCGGAAGCGATTAAGAAGCTTCCGAGACTTCTGTATGGAGCCGTGGTGTCACCGCCGTAGCGAGCCAGCACGTGAAAGGTGCCTTGCATCTGCGGAACAAGCTTGACGTGAATCAAACCTTGGGGGTCTGCCTGTACATCAATGGGAGTAAACCGCCCACCGTGAGGGTCCTCAATGAGCACCTCCGGTGTCTTCGAAAGTGCTCTCCGGATGGGTGCCCCGCAACTATCACGCAAATCGACAGTCATTTTAACCGTGCGCTTCGCTTCCCCAATGACCAGCCCCTGCTCAGCAATGACGGACGATTCGAGCGACGCTAAAATATTGCGTACTGCGACGTTCTGCACGCGCTGAACAGACGACATGACAATGCCTGTCGACGCCGTGAAGCCCATCCACGCACGTCCACTATCTTTGGCAATAGCATCGAGGTCGACACAAGCGCTCTTTTGCGCTTTCGCGCCCCCGGCAGAACATTGCCCCTGGTCGACCTGTTCTGGCTCCCATACGTTGACCGTGAGCTGCCAGACACCATCGAGGTAAATATAGACTTTGCGGTCTCCACGCGAGTAAAAGACTCTCAAGTTATGCTTCTTGCCATCTGCCGCCGATGGAAGCAGAGGCGACGCCGCAAAGCCCACTTCGGGCTTCGACTGCCCGTTGACCAAGACATGCAGCTCGACGTGCTCAGTCGTCGATCGATACAGGACGACAGCAAAACTGGGGCCTGGGATGCCCGTGTACCCGTTGCACGGGGAGTTAGAGCACCGCTCGCCCATTGCCTGAGGCCCACCATCTCGTTGGACGACGAATGCAATACCATCACCGCCACCAAATGTCGAGGTGTCCTTGAGCTCAAGGTCGAAACTTGCGTCAAAACCGTCGCCCACCATAACCTTTTCCTGCAGCCACGCTGCAGCAACCTCGTCAGTCTCACCCTTGGTCAGCAAGAGAACCCCCGGCGAAGTCATGCTCGCTGTACCTTGCAAAGACCACTTTGCCGATGCAGGGGGGGGAGCTGGTAGCAGCGCGGGCATGCAAGCAGGCTCATAAAGACATGCGTTGCTGCCGACAGCCGTGACATTGTAAATGCTGAGCTTTTGCGTCCACACAAAACTACCGACGCCAACCTTAAAAATGCCCCCCGGAACCGAAGCGCAAAGTTCTTGGACTTTTTCTGCCGCATTGTACAAGCGGCAAGCGAGTTCGACGCGCCGTTCGAGTAAACGAACTGTGGTTTCAGGTAAAGACATTGTGGCGTTGCCAGGGATCACCATGTCCAGTCCCGTAGCGGAGAGATCTGTCACCAGCGGAATGTTGAGCTGCGGCGCGTAGTTGCTCGGAAGATAATACAAGTACTCGCCCGTAGGGTCATCAAAAGTGAGGTTTAAGGCGTACGCGTCAACCCAGATTGGGAAAGCAAACGGATTGTGCAGAACCACCTGAACAGCGAGGTCGATTCCCTGCTCCACAAGTGACTGCCAGGCCGTGCTCCAACCGTCGACATTGACCGTGTTGAAGACACTGACAAATTCGTCCATGGCTGAGCTATTGGCGCCCGAGGGAAGATCTTTGGCAAAACGAGGTGGAGGCACATACGGCCGAATGGCTTTACCCGTCTCTCCTTCGAGAAAAACTGCCTCAAAGTTGACTTGAACCCGTGATCCTTCTGGATTGCGAAATCCTGCGGTGACAAGAATGTGTGTCTCCGTCTTGCCTACCATTTTTTCAAGCAACGTGGAAATAACGCAATTGTGCCGAGTTGCAGGGTCCGAGATCGAAGCTTCACTGCAGCTTGCTGGCGGCTTGTCGCCATGTCCAGAAGTTTCCTGCTTTGCGACCAAGGTCGACAGAATCCGTGAGCTTTCGTTTCCCGGCAAGACTAGGTCTCCGGCGTTCACATGGCCGTGTCCAAAAAATAAAGCTTCGCGCGGCGTTGCCGCGTCGGCTCCGCCAACCAAGTACGCCACCTTGCAGTCCATGTCTGGTAAAACAGCCGTCACGGGCGATGGATTGTGCAAAAGCATATTCACTTCAAAAGACGCAACCGTTGACGTCGTGTACACAAGCCTCCATGCCCCTGTGCTTGCCAGTGGAAACCACCACTGTTTCGACTTGGGAGTCGGTACAGGTCGTCCGTCGGGCGAGGCAGCGTCAAACTTGAGCATCACATCGGCAGTTCGGAGTAGCGCGGGGAGCATCGATTGCTCATGCCTTTCTTGAGGGACGAAAATGCGAAAAGAAATGGGCACCACCGAGTCCAAAAGTGTCTGCAGCGCATTTCGCAAGAGCTGCACGTCTCGAAGCGTAATCGTAAACGGCACGGATACCAAATGTGAGACGGACGAGTCAACCTTGATGTCAACCGCAGGTACGGAAAAGTCGATCATACGATTATGCACACCCGCGTTGAGCGCAAAGACAATGGGTGGCGCTCTCAGCTGAAGGCGACGAAAAAAGCGAGCGTCTAGGGCGAGCGAACCCAACAGGTCGTAGATGAGCGTGTACGGTGCGCCATTCAGATCCTTGGGGAAGGCAGGGCACAGATTCGGAAGCACGCACGGCATGTTAAGCTCAAGTACTCGAGCGGCCCCCGGGGAAGGCCGGCCACCAAGAATCTCGAGGGAATACTCTGCAGGCGCGCGATCTCGCGTCGAAACTGCAGTCAAGTTCAATCTCACGTCGATGATCTCGTCTGCAGACCGAAGATGCACGTCTGAGCTGAGTTTATTGACCAGCGATCCAATGAGTCTTGTAACCGCAGGCGCTGTATGTTCATCGATCTGATAGTCCACCTGAAAGTCGGACACCAAGCCTGTATTCGCAAAGACCCAGGCGCTCGTCTTCAGCGTACCCACGTCCCCAAGCACGAGTTCGAGCGCTGGGACATCGAGACGAAGCTGGCCTGCTTGGCGTGGGGATGGCGTACAGTCTAGAGAGACCTTAACGTGGTCAGGTCCAGAGAAGACATCGAGTGAAATGTCTTCAGCATAGACGTTGTCAGGATCAGCTGTACTCGCATTTACCTGATTGCCGGCTGATGTGTTTGAAGGCTCGAGAAGCGCTGCTACGACGTAGCCTACTGCTGCGCTAAGCAGGTTGTAGCTGCTGTCACCACGAAACGATTTGCCCAGAACTTCTGCCTGAACGACGTTCCGTAAAGCCTCACTCGTGGATGCTTCAAAGGTCACCGTGCTGGACACACGCGTACCACTGCTCATAAAAGTTGAAAGGGCAGGTGTACTGACCTCGAGCGTTGCCCCGGGCACCGGCAAGAGGCGGAGGCCCGGCAGCTCGCGTATGTTGAACCGGGTATTTGACAAGGCGAGCGCGAACTGAACGGGAGCAATTTCGGCCCGAATGCCAGCACCGTCTGGGTTGCAAGGCGTGCCTGCTGTAGCGCACCCAAAGTCCAAAACCGCGCCGGCTGGGCCAGTGGACTTTAGCGACGCAAAAAGAGCGCTTGCTTCATATGTAATGCTTGCTTGGTTCAATGTCGAGGAAAAGGGTTTCGAGGACTCGACGATCTGCTCTGAAGCAACGAGTCTATGCAGCGCCAACAGCGTCAAGTCGATGCACTGGCTTTTGCGCAAGGTCAGTGAGGTGTTACCATGTGCGCGTATCTCGCGCACAAGTGCTCCAAAGCCCGCTCCAACATTATCATCTCTCCACGAGAAGTCTACCTGGACAGTGTTTCGCGTCTTTGGCCCGAGTTCCATAGAGGGGACGCTGAGCTCCATACGAACCTTGTGGCGTGCGTTTGAGATTACCAAGGGGTCACCACCCACACAGCGCGGAGCCCAGCGGACACGGAACGGCAATGTATCGTTGAGGGAGGAGAAAAGCACATTAATGCCCGCAGCAACTTCGGTCGTGGACGAGCGTGCGTACAGGTCGATCGAATCGGAAGCCTCGTCGCGAGATGTCTTCATTCGGAGCTCAGGTTGTCTAATAGCATTGCGATTGAGGCTCCACGCAGCTTGCTTGGGCGTTTCATTTGTCAGGGCATACGAGACATTCCGCAGAATTGCCGAAATAAGCGACACATCTTCCCGAGAAGAGCCAACGAGAACAGGTTTGAGCTCATTCGCATCATAGTTGGCCGCCAGAAGCTGGTCCCAGAGCAGGCCAGGACGCTGAAAGTTCACCGTGGCAGATACTCCACGTCGTGGATCGAAAATTGTGCCATTCGGTACGCTGATCTCAATCGTGTGCTCCCCAAGTGAAGCCACGTCCATGACAACTTCGGGAATAAAGCCCGTGACGTTAGCCGTCAAAAACGTTTTGAGGTCGACTCGCCCCTCCGTTTGCGATGAAGTAATGTTCTCGACCCGAACTTCGTGGACTAGAGACTGCCGCGTCGCAGTATTCATCGGATCTTGTAGCGCGCGAGCGCTCAGGGGCACCAGCTCCACTCGAACGGGGTCCATTTTGTCGAGAACACGCGCAAGAAAACTCGTGTCAACGGCTTGATGATCCGCGTTCGTCTTTACGTACATGAAGCTGGAGTGACCGCCGTGAGCAACAACATATCCGCTTGCAACGGTCTGCATTGTCGCAAGACTCATGTTTTGCGAGCTGCTGAGCACTGATGCCTCAAGCGCAAAGGTGCGACTGGCATGAAAAGGTGCAATTTTCGCTTCGGCGACGAGGCCAACGTCGGGATTGTGAATAAGATTGGCCATGATTGGAACAAAGGACTTGTTGGATGCATAGATATCGAGTCGACCCAGATTTGCTGTCGTGAAATTGGCGCGCAGCTCGGGCAAGGTGTCGCTGACCGTGACGCTCACCGTCGAAATAAAGGACAGGTCTGTGCGCGGGTTTGCGGTTTCGTGAAAGTCAACGCTCACGAGATCAATCATGAGATTTGGCGGGGAACTACTACTGCTGCTGCTGCTGCTGCTGCTACCGCGAGAAAGTCTTGGCTTGGCCGCCTCAACGTGGAAGGAGATGCGCTGGTCGATGTGCTTGCGATAAGGAATCAAAAAGAGATTGATGCCGACTTGGGCGCGCACACGCACATCAATAGTTACATCAAGCTCATTGACCATGAGCCACGCCACGTTTGCGACGCGGAGAGCCGCTTGATCGTCGGCATTGTCAACATGCATCATAGGATTCGCAGCAAGGCGGACCGCACTCTTGCCAAAATCAAGCCACCGCTTTTGCGAAGTTCCCTTAGCGTTGGTAAAGACGGGCGTGAGCGCATTTGTGCTAAAGAGGAGAGACTCGTTGTGAAAGGCCTCGACCTCCACATGATCGACCATGAGACTGACCCAAGAAAAGGACGGAAGATCAATCGATGCTTTGACATTGAAGGGAATATCGATGTGTGGTTTGCTGTTGGTTCCCGTTCCGAAAAGCTCAATGCTTTCGAGCTTGACGCATCCATTATTCGCACCTCCGCCGCCATCGCCACCGCTGTTGCCGCTCGCATCGCACTTTTTGTAGACTCCAAAGAGTTTGACTCCGACAAAGATTGCGAGACCAAAGACCGCCAGCAGAAAGACGCCGCAGGTCATTGCGCAAAGGCAGACTCGTCGTCTTGAGCACCATGGCTTGCCTGGCGCCTCGGCACTCTCGGGTCCATCGTCCTGCGCCAGCAGAGGCACCTCAAGGACCTCGATGGAGCTCATCGCGCCTTCCTCCTCATCCTCGTCATCGTCGCCTTGCGCTGCCACCACCCTCTGAGCTCGACCGGAGCCCTCTGAGCGCCGTCTGCGTTCCTCGTCCCGCCCCTCGTCCTCGTCGGAGTCCGCGAACGGGTTGTACCCGGCGTCCATCTCGCCCGAGCTTTCCTGCGCCATGGCGGCAGCCTACGGCGGCAGCAGCAGCAGCAGCAGCAGCAGCAACAGCAACAACAGCAACAGCGAAGGCCGAAGCGAGGAGTGCGGCCGCGCGGGCTGCGCCGCGCCAGACGTCGAGCCGAGGAGGGGCGGCGCCGCGGTCGCTCGCAGGGTCTTGAGGGTCTGCCGCGAGAGCTAGCTTCGTTTGCGCAGGGCAAAGATATTTCTCTTGCGCGCTGTGGCCTACAGAACCCGTTTCCAGCGAGCGAGGTCGAGGCTCTGCGCGCCCGGGGCGCGGCGTCGGCTGCGCGCGGGCGGCGGCGGCCATGTTCTGCCTCGACTACGCCCTCGCGTTCACGGTGCACTACTTTCTGTGCGGCTCGCGCCCCGCGGCTCCGGATGCGAACACGTCGGCGACGTCGGGCACGGCGGACTTGACGGGCGCGGGGGGCGAGAAGAGCAACGGCGGCGTCCCACGCTGGGCTCGGGAAACGACAGCGGGCGCCGCCGCGGGGCTCGCAGCAGCCGTGGCCCTGTACCCGTTTGACGTCTTGCGCCAGAGCGCCGTGCAGCGAGGCACATCCTCGTTTGCAGCAAGTACTGTGCCATTCATGGCCGTGTACCTTGGCATCTTCTTCACGGCGGTTCCATCTGAGCGCCCGGCAGAATTCTCCACAAAAGCACGCACTGCAGTGGCTGCGGCCACTGCAGCAGCGGTGGTGGAGTTTCCGCTTGACAAGGCGAAACACGCTATTGCAGGAGGAAATCGTGGGATGGCTCTTGCGACGTCGGCGGCGCGAATTCCACTTTCTGCATTCCTACTTCTTGCATACGACCACATGCTTCGCGCTGCACAGCAACGACGCCAGCTCGAGGCCACGAGAAATTAATGGGACGCCACTGGCATCAGAGAGTCGGCCTATTTCGTTGCCAAGAGGAAAGTAAACAGGGGAAACAAAAAAAATGAATCGAAAGTGGGTGGGCCTATCAGAGGCGGTGTCGGCTAGAATAGAATTTCCCCTTCGCCAAAGATTCGTGGCGTAGCACGAGACTACGGAAAGCGAAAGCCACGCATATGACGGCAGGAAGCACCTTCTTGCTGACGGTTGCGAGAAGTACAAGAAAGACAATGGTGGAACGTCTATCAACGACTTTTAATGCGACCATGACATAATTCATTCAGACCCAGTGGTGGCTTTGTATCCGATGCACCAATTTGTCGATCACCAAGGTACACTGAGTCGAAGGCAGGAGAAAGAAAGAGAGAATTAATCGCTTCGTCATCTAGAGTAGGCCTCTGAGAGCATCGCAAGAGCTTCCGTGCAAGCATGCTCTTGACCTGTAACATTCTTTTTGATTGCCGTGTCTGCTACAATCGCGCGGTAACATCAACGAATGGCTTGCGCAAAGCTGTCGACCATCAAGGGAACCAGAAGACTATGATAGTCTTCTGCAAACTTGACTTCAATGTGGTCTAGAACTGGCGATGGCGCTTGGCTCGCGGTGGCTCGCGAGAGATTGCGGCGCGCAATCGTAACCACCACTGATTCCCCGGGAACACCTCGCAGTCCAAGACGTACACCACCTGATTCCCATTTGATGGCCGCAAAGCGATGCTCCGAGACTGGTACAAGCTTTGCTGCTTCGCCAAGAATGGCAATCTGGGTCCCCTTGTCTTTGTCACCAAGCCAAGGCGCGGCGTGAAAAACACGAAAATCACTTGCTCCGCTCTTGGGCACGCGCATGGGATGCTTGCTGTCAAAATCGCCGAGCTGGGTAAAGTTGCGAGGCGCCCCGTATCCCGTGTAGGCAAGGTACTTTTGGCTCGGGTCCGCGTCCACGGGCAGCATGGCGGGAGTGACAACCGTCTCCATCTGGGAGAGGATCGAGACGACATGAACCCATTTGTGGCCATCCACATGCGTATGCGTGCTAGAAATAGCACAGATCTCATGACCCTTGGTTGACAACGTCGTTCCAATATTGACATTGGGCTGGGCGCCACCAAAAGCCGCGTCTATAAAACATTGGTCAATGGCCGTAAGCGGGCGAGAGGGCTGCAAGAGACGCCCGTCAGGGGCGCACATGAGATCGATGACTCGCTTGTCGGCATGTCCCACCTTGTCTCCGACTTGCACGGGTCCAGCGCTGTAGACTGCAACAGCAGCGAGCATCTCAGCATGGGGCTCCTCCGCCTTGCCATACGGGTTTCCGGGCTGAACTTGAGACGTCCAAAAGACGTCCTTTGCCGGTGCGAGGTCGAGAGACCATAACAGCAAAGAAGTTGTTTGAATGTAGTACAGGCAATATGGAAAGCGGCAATTCTGAGTGTTTCCAGGGTGGTAGTCATCTCCAGCACGAACTTGAGTCACCGCCGGGTGCTCGATACTTTGGAGCACCATTCGTGGCAATGGCATGCAGTATTGAATAGAGACGTTGTAAGCAAGCGCAGCGCGTGCCATTTGTGCTAGCCACGAAGTCCCAAGCGTCGGCTCGCGCATGAGATGCGATGGCATGCCCTCGAACTCGTTGTAAAGCCAGTCCTGCTCGTAGACAAACATGCCCTTTGCACTCATATTGCGCATAAGATCGTCCCAGAACTCTTGCTCCAGAGGTACAGAGTAGGAGTTCTCTACCTCAAAGCGATACTTGCCCCCGTTGTCGACATTGTAAACATTGTCGGGCGACCAGTACCGGTTGTGCAAAAAGAGTGGCCAATCTGTGCGTTTTGAAAACTCGGCCAAGCCATGCGGAAAGACGTCGTCGCGAGCCTCCCAACGCTCGACGCCGCCGCCGTTGCCGCGTTTGTACCACCAAGAGTCAAGCTGGATGTAGCGGTATGGAATGTCCTTGCTCTTGGCGTCCTCATAGACTTGAAGCATGGTGTCCTCATAGGTTGCTCCGTTTTCGGTCTTGTAGTAGTAGTAAGCGCCGTTGTCTGTAATGTAGCCAAGATAAGAGAGAGAAATGTCGCGCGCGATGGCTTCTTGGCGCTTGTCACCAATGTCGTGATACGTAAGCATAGCTTCGCCTAGCTGTTTGCAAGCGACTGTGACACCCGCGCCGGAGATGGTGAACATGGTGCGGAGCTCAAATCCAGGAGGCACGTGGTCAATACTTCCAAGAAGACCACTTGCAAAGATTTCGCCCTCGCGAATATCGAGACCTTGCACAGTGGTTGCCATTGAGCCCGCGAGAGGACCAATTGCAAGATTCCAGCTCATGTGCCGATCAAAAAAGACCATTGGCCCGGCGCGCTCGCCCCCGAACTCGTGAGTTGCGTATCCGAGCACATCAGCCGCGCTCCGCTGCATGAATCGATCATTGAAGGACAAGAGACCAATATTCAGCTGCGTGAGATAGTCAGCATACTCAAGTGGACGGTCGTGTCGAATTTTGTCGTAATACGAGGGCGCAATGGCGAGGCTAGGCCAGTGAGAGGCGGCATGATTGCTGCTATGCACAGAAGTATCATTGGCGCCCTGAGGCCAATTCTGCACGAACACCAAGGTTTCGCTTTCCTCGTAGCGCAACACGGCCGTTTCAAAGGTCCATGTATCGTCGGCGTTTCCCTTGCGCTGCCAAATGAAGCGCGTCTCTCGAAAGTGTCCCAACTTGTCGGTGCCGTTGCAGGTCTTGACGTCTTTGAGTTTTAGATCAACGCCAGCCGTCAGCGTCTGACCGTCTACAGTCGTACTCACAGGCAAACTTGTAAAAATTGCAGGGTCGCCGTGCTTTCCGTCCTGCATATCAAAGCCAAGCGTGAAGCTGCCCTCGTCGAGGTCCAAGGTGAAGCCCAGCTTGATGGGGTCCATGGCAGTTTTCGGCGCTCCGCCCCGAGCCACGGCTGCGAGGCACGCTAGCGAGAGCGCCAAGACGAAGGCAGTCGCCCATTTTTGGCAACACGCGCGTCTGCGCGCCTCCGGCGCTGTCATCTTGATGTACGACAAGGTCAATTTCCGCGGTCTGAGCTCGATTGCGATTTGGTCTCGCACCCTCCAAGGGAGGTTGTGCGATCGATCTGTCGCTCTGGAGCGGAGGGAAAAATCTTTTTCTTTTGAGTAAAAAGATCCGCAATCGATCCAGCCTTTGCCTTACTGCAGCCTGAGCATCACCTAGTCCTAGGCCCAAGGCCTAATTCAATGCGACCAAATTCGTGCCTTTGGAGGTGAGACCGTGCGCCATCTGGTGGTAGCTTAACGTGTTGATGGACGTCTTGGACGTCAAGAAGAGACGGTTCTTGGCTTCTTCAGAAAAGAGGTAACCGTAAATTTTGGGGCCAAAGAGGAGGCCCAACGCATCGAGCATGCGTGCGGAGGGCGCTCACGAGAGCTTTGACGAGTCCATTGAGACTAGAAGTGTTGAGTGTTGATGGCCACAATGAAGATTGGAATGCCAAGAGCTCCAAGTAGCTGACGAGCGCCACGGCGATAAAGCGACCTTCCGAGAACTTTGTCGGAACATTTCGCCCCTTGTACGCCAGGTAGTTTCCCCAAACCAAGCAGACGATGAAAAAGCTAATGAGAGGAATCAGGAACGGCATAGGACTTTCGCACGTGCAGATTCTCACAGACTGGACTGCCGCAGCCGTGACTGGATCCGGTTCAATCATTGTTCTCTTGAAATGGAGTGGATCGACGATGAGTCAGGCTAGTAAAGTAACGAGCACACACGCGAGAAAAATTAGCTCGTATTGGAGAAGCTGTCCGCTGGAGATGGAGATACGCTTCAATCACTTTTGTTGAAGAGCTTGTTAATTCGCCACATCTTGGACAATAACGGTACGACGATGATACCAAACCAGGCAAGGAAAAAAATTAGGAATGAGCATGCAATTGATACTATTTCCGTTTATGAAGGAAAAATTGTCGGAGAGGGAGCAGTTGTCGTGCATACAAGATCATCAGCGTCCCTGATGCATTCGTTTTCTACGTACTTTCGAGCAAGAAGTAGAAGGAAGATGCAATATCGTTTTCGGTGTTTCTTCTGCGGGCTGTTCGTTCTTCGTGGGAGAGACACAGCGATGACATTCTCTGATGTGTCTGTACCGAGGCGGATTGACTCCCAAGTTCGGGAGTTTGTTCGGCTTTGGGGCAGTTTTGGGCGTTCGGAACTCTACATCTAAAAGTAACCGCTAGGGGATTTGTAGGATAGACGCGAGAGTCCTCTGCGCTATGACTCAAGCTCGCGATTGAACATGATCTGACATGACGAACATCGAGGGTATGCGACCAATGACCTTTTCGACACTGGTCGAACGAGCAATTTATGACTCGTCACGTGTCGGTATTGCTGCTTAGCGGAAACTTACATTTAGAAGGTGACTACAAAATCGAAGAGGGACGTGTGGGCCGGGCAAGGCTCTGAAGCCGGCTTCCCGCTCAAGTTTGCCTTAATCCCGAATACCCAAACTTTGCCTCAAAGCCGAACGAATGTCCGAGTTTGGCCTGCTCGCCTACCAGACTATTGACCAGGTTGCTCGCCCGCCAGCCAGCCAACCCAGGACGGTTTCAAGGATACCGAAAAAGAACTTGCAAGAATGAAAGTAGCTACACGTCAGTTAGCCAGCCAGCCAGCCAGAAACGGTTTGGAGGAGAACAAAAGGGAACTTGCAAGAGTGAAAGTAAGTAGGCGAGGCAGAGCAGTTTATTTTTTCTTCGCGATAGATCTAACTACACGATGTTAACCTGTGCCTCCTGCGTGATGTTCTGAAAGCAGGTTGCGAAATTTGGCTTGCCGTTGAGAGCGTTTTGGATGAGGTTCGGAAAAACATTGGGCGTGGCCTGCGAGGCCTCGGCAATCTTTCTGACAAAGAACAGCTTGGGGTTCTCGATCTCCTTGAAGGAATCGCGAATCTCGGTTTGTCCGTGGACAAGCTTCGAGAACGAAGACGCGTAACCCGTTTCAGAAATCTGATCGAGCTGCTCCTCTTGCGATTCGAGATCCACAGTAGGAACCGGGGCCTCAAAAATGTGAAGCACGGCCACAAAAACGTTGGGCCAGAGCGATGTAGAAAGAGGTGGCGTGCGCAGCTCCGGGGTCTCGACGACAACGCGAGTGAGAGCAACGGCACAGGCTTTTCGGTCCGTGACGCCCTTGATTGCCTTGGAGCTTGGGACCCAGACGTTGGCAAGATAGTCGTTAAAGTTGAGCCCCCCAAGCGACTGCATACCCTGCTGGACATCCTGCACACCGTGTTTGCCGACCATGACGGAGATAAAGTTGGTGAGAGAGAGCGCAAAGTCCTTGCTATTCGACTGGCGGAGGGCCGTAAAGGAAAGCTCGAAGATCTTAGGCAAGTAGCCACGGTACGCGTCTGGGGGCAGGAACTCGACAATGCCAATGAGCAGGCGAAAGGCGATGTCAACGGTGGACTTTTGCGAGAGAAGAAGGTGAAAGATGCCGAGCATGCCCTCGAGCTGCTTGGGGTTGGCGCCGACGGTCTCTGCCGCAGCTTTGCGCATGTAGGCCTCAAGAAGACGGACGAGAGCCGGATGGTTGCCGACATTGCGCCAGTTGTCCGGATGCAACAGAGGCGGAAAGAGCGAAAGGTATCCTTGAGAGATCTTGCTTGGTCGCAGCTCGAGGAGCTGGGCAAGAATCTGAAACACATAGGGCGTGAGCTCGCTGATTTCCTGCTGCAGCACGACCTGGAAGGGAGGCATGAGGCGTTTTTCAAACTCTTCGGCATATTGCGGGTTCACTGAGCAGGCGCTGCGGATAAGCGCAGCGATGGACTCAAAGAGAAAGTGAATGAACTTGGGGTTTTGCGGGTTGGCGCAAACGCGGCCCAACACATTGTTGAGCTTGTCAAGCACGCCGTCGGTAGCCTGCGCAATAGTGGCCGGTTGTGCCTTGGTTATAATACGCATGACGGCCTTGGCAACGTACTCGTTCTCGAACCCGCCCTCGTAAGACTCGAGAATGGCAAAGAGGTTGGTCATCGCGGGTGCCAACACGGGATTGAGATCCTCGGCGGTGTAGACGAACTTTCTGCGAGAAGAAGGTGCGGGAGTAGCCCCTGCCGGCGGCTGCTCGCGAATCATGAAGATGCGGTCGATCGCCTGGGCCGCATAGGTGTGCACGACGAAAGAGCTGGCCTTGAGGAGGGCAACGAGCTGAGGTAAGATCTGAACGACCATTTCCTTGGGCATTTGATTGCGGAAGGTGGCAAAGAACTTGATGACGTCCGCCTTGACCACGGGCTGGGAGTCGACATTGGAGGATGTGAGCTCAGGCAGGATGAGCTGTGAGAAAAAATCGTTGACGTTGATGTTGGGGTTGACCTCGCTGACGCCGCCCACGAGGGAGTGGCGACGTACGGCCACGGCAAGCATGAGCGTGATGGCGGTGTCCATTTGGTACCAATTCTGAGACGGGTTCGAGCGGTACTCGTTGACAAGAGCGGTCACGACAGTCTCGCAAAGCTTGGTGGTCTCCTGGTCGAAATGGCGACACATTGCGCGCACGAGATCGCAGGCCATGCGCCGGCGCGTCTCGCTGTCCGAACCTTCGATATCGCGGCGAATGTACTCTATGGGATTGTCCTCAAAGGTCTCGTAGTCGGATTCGCGGAGACGGAGGTTCGGGACCACGATCTTTTCAATAATCTCCTGCAGAGTGCTTTGCTGCGCAAAGAGTTGCTTTTGCCTGACGTTACCGATGAGCTGTGCAAGGAACTGAAGTGCCGAGGTGACGAGGCCATCGTAGCGCGCGAGCATGGGCGTCTTGTTAAGCAGATGCCAGGTCGTGATGGCAAACTGCTGGACGTGCTTGGCAAAATCCTCCTCGTACTTTGAAAAGTAGAGTTTGAGGTTCTCGATGACTGCCTGCTGCACAAGCTCCACTTTGCCAGGCTGTTCGTCGTCGTCGGACTCAAGAGCCTTGGACTCGAAGACGAGAAGCTTGTGAAACTCTTGCATCCACTCGGCCATGTGATCCTCAAAGTACTCGGGGAGCTCTTGCCAGTTGAGCGAGTACCAGATGCGTGTGAGGAGACGCAGGGCCGTAAAGATGTTGGTCAGCATGGCTGGGTTGCTGCCATTGGGTTCGATCATGCCCATGCAGCTCTTGAAGAAAACAAGAAGAGGTTCCTGAAACTGCTCGAGGCAGTACTTGAGTTTGAGAAAGAGCTCGTCCGAGGGCTTTTCGTCGCGAAACATCTTGAAGAGGGTGTTGGCCGTCTCAAGAAGGCCGATGATGATTGTAAAGTCCTCGGTGGCCCCGAGCTTTTGCGTGAGGTCGGGGAGGAGTGTCTTCCAGTTGTTGGGGAAGTCGCTCTTGCCGATGATGCGAATGGATTCCCCGAGCTGGGCCTGGACCTGTCTGTTTACCTGGCACATGAGGGTGAGCAGGTTGTTCTTGATTTGCTCGCGCTCTGCGGGCGCCAGCACGCCGTTGGGGTCGTCGTCCCAGTATCTCTTGACGAGGTTCTTGAAGTAGACGGATCCGGCCTGCTGCACGCCGGGCGGCGCGTTCTGCGCCTCCAGCAGGCCGAGCATCTGCACCGCGAATCCGGGCTGCGCGGTCATCTGGTCCAGCGTCTTCTCCGCCGCCCGCCGCGTCTCCGCGACGGGGCTTAGCGTGTTGCCCAGCAGGGTCGCCACATCGCCCATGGTCTCCCGGCCGCTCCCGATCTCCCTCCCGGCACCCGGGCCGCGCCGCCGCTCCCGCTCCCGCTCCCGCTCTCGCTCCCTCTCCGCACGCCGGCCTCGTGCGCAGGGCCTGCGCCTCCGACGCGTCTCTCTCGCCGCCCGTCCTCGGCGCGGTGGATACTGGTTTGCTCGCCTCGCTCGGCTCTGCTCTGCTCTGCTCTGCTCTGCTCGTTTAGCGCTCTCTCCTGGGCCGCTCTTCGTCTCTATGGCCCGGCTGGTCCAACCACCGCGTCCGTTTCACGCCGCGGCGCCTCCGCGTCGAGCGACAACGACGCCGCCGGCGCCGCCGCGGCTCCCTCGCCGGCGGCAGCAGCGGCGACCTGCCGGGGCTGGAGAGCGTGCCAGAGCGCGCCAGAGCGAGCCAGAGCGAGCGTGGCGCGGCATGGCGCGGCATGGCATCGCGCGGCATGGCATGGTGAGGCGTGCGAGACAAAGCGAGGCAAGGCAAGGCAAGGCAGGGCAAGGCAGGGCATATACACGCATGGCGGAGAGCAGCAGAGCCCGAAGCCGAGCGGGCCGAGGACGGGAAGAGCGCCGAGGAGGAGGCGGCGGAGGACAAGGAGCAGGACAAGGTCTGGGCTTGCGAACGCGTGCTGCAGCGAGCTCAGTGTCCGTCTGCATGAATTGATCAACCCACCGCGAGCGACGACGAGAGCGGGTGCGGGACGAGAGTTGCGAGTAAGCCCAGGTGAAGGCAAGGGGCCAACGTCGGTGGACGCATTGTGGCGAGACGTATGCAACACAGATGCACTGCTGCTATCTGTTGACGCCCGTACAAGACAAGAGCGGTGAACGCACCTATGTTGGGTACACGACGGACCCGACACGAAGAATCAGGCAGCACAATGGGGAATTGACCATGGGCGCGAAAAGAACGCGCTATTACAGACCATGGCGGTTTGTGTGCGTGGTCATGGGCCTGCCTTCGCGCTTTTCGGGACTAAGCTTTGAATGGGCGTGGCAAAACCCGTTTAAAGGTCGACTTACTAAAGATCAAATGGCTCCCTACGAACGTGTCAAGGGTTTTGGCCGTCGTGGAGGCGTCCGGCGGAAGCTCATTGAGCTCAAGGTGATGCTGGCACATTGCAAGCCCTTCAAAGACCTTGGACTCAATGTCTGTTTTGGGAATGAGCAAGATTGGGTGTTTTTCGACAAGGTCATCAAGGGCGAGGCTCCTCTTCCGCGACACATTATTGTCGAGGCGCGGGAGATTGGCGCATGCTATCGTGATCTTTTGCAGCAGCAACAATCTGGCGAACAATCACTAGCCGAACTCGTGACTGCGCCTGAGGCGCTTGTTTGTCTGCTGTGCGAAGAATCGTTTGTATGTGGTCGTCCCGCCATGCAACACGCAACGTGTGGGCTTGTGGTGCATCCTGTATGCCTTGCGCGTGAGTTTTTGCGTTCTGTAGCGAAATCCGCCAAGGCGGACGCGGACCCTGTCTTGCGGCCACAGTCTGGTGCGTGCCCTCTTTGCGACGCAGATCTCGTGTGGGCCGAGCTCGTTAGGAATGCTGCCACAATTTTGGCAACTCAGACGTTTACCGCTGCTTCTCCTGCCAATGTCGATGAAGACGCTGGTGTGCAGCAAGAACAGCAAGAACAGGAAGAAGATGAAGGTGAAGATGATGATGATGATGATGAAGAAGAGCGGCTCGAGTTACAAGGGGAGGTATTTGAGGCGCAAGGAGACGATGAACTCGAGAAAAAATGAAGTCGCTGATGCGCGAGGAGAAGAATATGATGCAATGAACGATGATGATGCCAATGTCATCGCTCGTACAAAATGCGAACAGTTCTCACGAAATCGGAGTTAGCGAAGACCCCACCTTTGCTTGCGTGAATCCAGTCACCAACGAAAAGACGCAGTTCTGTGGCATTGCTGTATCCTTGCATCGTGCCTGGGACCAACCAAGCTCAAAGATACTTGAGCGTTGAGAGCAGACGTGACAATTGAAAGAAAATATCAATCCTCAAAACGGTGAGCCGTCAAGCGCGGTGACCGTGTTGTAGACGGAACGCAGGGCTGAATGTGTGTCGCCCCGTCAATGGAGCAAGACGAATTTGCATTTGGCTCATGGTCTGCGCAAAATCCGTGGTTTGAATTTGCAATCATGTCGGCAAGGTCGTCTTGGGTGTCGAGGACCTCGCAAGCATCCATTGAGAGAAGAGGGCACCCGCCTTTGCGCTCGGAATTTCCAAAAGATGATATGCAGGCACCGCCACGAGAAAGCTCACGAGAAAGCCACCAATATAGAGAATAAGCTTGGGCATGTAAGGTTGGACGTTAACGGCAAAAAAGGAAAAGACGAGCAAATGCCAAATGTACAGCTGATAGCTGTACGGCGCGGTGCGTTCCATGAGTCGGTTGTCGAGAATGCGCTGCAACGCGCGTGGGGCATAGAGAATAAAGTACACAAATCCCACTGCCGACAAGGTAAGGCAAAAGTGCTGACCATACATTGGGCCCGGCCACCAAGGCAAAGAAATGAGCACGCTTGCGATCGGAAGCGAAACGAGTCGGATGCGGTCGCGGAGGGCAACGTTATTGTATAGATCCGCGAGGGCTGCCCCTGCGACCACCCCTGTAAAGTATGAGTAGGACTCCCTCTCGCGAGGGTTTCCCGATAAATAAGTAATAACTAGAGCGTACCAAGCGAGGCGAGCTCTACCGCGAGCGCCCATGACTGGAAGCTGAGCAGCAAGGGCCACAAAAGGCGCGAGAAAGAGCGTCTCGAGGATCCAAAGTGACCCAGAAAGTGAACTTGACCATATGGCCCGCATTCCTATGCGGTATGGCTTGAGGACGTCCTCGCTTCGCGGAAAGCTCAAATACGGGCCATACGCAAGTTGTTGCGACCAGAGCATGAGGTGCACACCATGTACTGCGAGAAGAGGCAGGCCAAGCCTCCAAAATCTTGACAGGAAGGCGCGCTGATAGCGTCTAACGAGGGCAGAACTTGCGCGCGCAAAGCGTTCGTCCTCGTTAAGGTTTTCATTATCTCGTGCCAAGCGGTACCAGACCTCATGCGCGGCAACAAAGCCGGCAAGGATCAAGAAGACTTCGACCGCAAGGTGTCCAGGTCCAAAGCCAATGAGATGAAGAAAGAACTCGGCGATAGGATTGCCTTGACCATCAAGTGCGGATTGCTGCTGGGATCCGAGCATGCGTCGTCCGCTTCTGATGGAAATGTGACCTCGTGCTTCACGCTGTCTTTTGAGATATCGTGCGTCCCATAGATCTTCGTCGAGGGCTCCTATATGGTGGAAGAGCACGATCACCGCTGACACGGCGCGTGCGCCGTTCAGGACGCCGACGTTGCGTGGTCTTGCCGTCGCCGTTGCCATGATCGCAGTTCGAGCAAAGGCCTTTTCGATGGCGTGCTGCCGCAGAAGTTGAGAGCAAACGAGCCCACTCGGGGCGGGCAGGTAGTCGGGCTGGGGCTGGCTAACTCGCTGGCTGGTGCTGGCTGGTGCTGGCTGGTGCTGGCTGGCGCTGGCTGGTGCTGGCTGGCTGATGCGCCTGCTAGCTGGCACGAATTGCCAGAGCAACTGTCCCGGCGTACAACCAACCACAATAGGCCTAAGCCTAGGACTAATAGTAGTACCTAGGCCTGCACGATGATGGTCAAGTTTTTTTTGATTTCTTTTCCATTTATAGGCCTACCCACGTAAAGGCTTACTCCCTACAGCTTCTGCCGGCACTTCAAGTTGTCGTGTGCCCAAATGCGTCTCTCTACTACTTTTATGCGAAATAGTCGCGTGGCAGTGGCATGCATACTCCTCAACGAAAGAAGCAAAGTATGGAGGAAACAAAAGGAAAAGGTAGGGCTGAAATTCCGAGACATCATCGAAATATCCAAGCTCTAACGCGGGTCTTCAAATCATTCACTCTGGTCAAGAAGAAAATGCAGGCCATGACAACTCACAACAAGCATTTTCAACTCGCTCGTAATTAAATCGTTGTTGCAGTCACACGGAGCGCAAACATCAGCCTAGACGATCCAAAACACAGATCCATCCTTTTCTTATTTTCAAAGACCGAGAGCAAGATCGTGATCGTGACTCACTGTCAGCCACAGTCAATCAATGGCATCAGCTGATTCCGGCAAGTGATTTGTGCGCTGGTTTCTCTTCCAACGACAACATCACACCACATGCACTTTTTGAGGAGCTTTCCTCCGACCGGCGCAGATGCCCACCGAAAAGGTGGGTTCGAGGTCGATCATTCATTCCACTTTCTGCCGCAGCTGGTGCTTGCGCACTCTGGTGCTGCCGCTCGAATTCTATTCAAGCGTATTGAACGCCACCATTGTTCTCTTGTTGCCTCTTTGCTTTTCTCCTGCCGTCGTCGGCAGCGGCCATGCGGCAAGATTTTGGCCAAGAAGAGATAGACCTACGTAGTCGGCAGTCACAACTTGCACAGCTGCAGTCGCGAGCTCCACGCGTGCAACGCAGCCGCAGCCGAAATGAATGAACCTGGATCCTTGATCAGCTGCGAATGTCGCTGTCGCTGTCGCATACGCATACGCATACGCATACGCATACGCATGCATTTGCGCTGCTGCATGCAGTGCTTGGATGGTTGATGGGAGGGAAGGATGGAGGAGTCGTGAATACACAACGCGCCAGCCTCCAAGGCTGGCCAGCAGCAGTTGCCGGCCATCCCTTGTTTGTTCGGCGAGAAAGGCCGTCCAACTGCGGGACGCCGCCATCATCACCGCCATCAGAACCACCAGCCAACATGCACGATGCGTGCGTGCATCAATAAATAAGAATAATAATAAACAAATAATCACACAAGATGCCGAAAGGCGGAGCAAGGGGGAGCGGCATCTTCGTCTTCCTCCCGCCGATTCGTCTCCTCCGCACCACCCCTCGCAGTTGCTGGCTGCTGCTTGCCGCTCGCGCACCACCCGGTCGGATAAGTGGTAGCCGCGGGATGTGATGATGACGACGCGTCCTGCTGCTGCCCTGCCAGTGTGGCGGCGAGGGGTGCGTTCGTTCTGCCTCGAGGAGGCGCGTGCACGCCCGCGACACGCACGAGCGCTGCGACTGCGGCCGTCGGCCACAGCTCAACGCGGCGCTGCAGGTGCCGGATGGTAGCGGAGGTAGTGGAGATCGCGGCAGCGGATCGAAGACGATCAATGGTCGCTGTCGCTGTCGCTGTCGCTGTCGATCGAGCACGCAGAGATGCAGATGCAGCGCAGACGGCCCGAATGACGAGCCGCTGACGATGATAATGGAGCCCTGGAGCGTATCCCGACGCAGAGGAGAGCTCGTTGGCCTTGCTCGGCTGCGGCTCGTCAGCTCGGCCAGCCAGCTGCAGCTGCAGCTGCTGTGCGCCCGAAATTGGCGGTCATTCCCGAGATACAAAACGAAGGATGCTCAGCAAACACCCTGCCGTGCCTACTGCTGCTGGCTGGCTGGCTGGCTGGCTGGCTGGCTGGCTGGTTTGGCTGACTCGCTGGTTGGCTGGTTGGCTGGTTGGCTGGTTGGCTGGCTGACTGCTGCTGGCTGGCCACGAGTGGACCTGCGACAGCGAGCGAGCGAGAGTACACACGCTGCCTCGGGTCGGGTCGCTTGGGCTGAACGGGAGGGCGGCAGGCGTCTCTCTCTCTCTCTGCTTCTCTCTCTGCATTCATGTCTTGTGTTGGCTCCAGTCGATGCAGACGTTCGCTGTCTTGCATTGCTAGTGCAGTGGAGCACAGCACAGTGCAGTCCTAGTGCATCGCGTTCCATTGCATTGCATTGCATTGCATTGCATTGCATTGCATTGCATGGCTCTGCTTTGCCTGCGTTTGTTCGTGGAGAGCAGACCCGAGCGTGCGTGCACCTCTTCTACCTGCAGCTAGCAGTAACTGGCAGTAGAGAGAAATATGACGATCCCGCGCCCAGCCGAGTTCTTCCATTCCTTCCGAGTCCTCGATAATTCAAATCGCAGTGCTACGCGCCTGCCGAATGAACGTATGCGCACGCGGAGAGGCACTGCCATGCAGACATGCAGGCGACTGCGAGCAAGAGCGGTCGCCGGTGTCGACAGCTGCGCCGAGCAACGAGCGCAAAAGAGGAAAGAACCTGGCTGGCCGCTCGGTGTCCAGCCAGCCACTGCCAGCAGCAGCAAAAGTTTGCTTGTTTGCTTGACAGTGAGTTCTACTTTTTCTTTGTTGTTGTTATTTGCAATGCGAGGGTGTTCGCTCGCCTGGCTGGCCTCGCTTCAGCTCCGCTCTCTGCAGCTGCTGCTGCTGCTGCTGCTGCTGCTGCTGCTGCGCGTCTGCGGGCAGCACTAATTCTTCCTCCCTGGCTGGCCGCAGCCGGCAGCGTCTGCCTCTGCCTCTGCCCACCCACGGCAGCGCATTTCCCAGCCCCGTTTCCGCTTTGCCACTTCGCGCTCGCGTTTGTTCCATTTGCTTGGCTGCGCGCTGGCCGCCTCGACTGTCTGTTCCACTTTCCCCTGGTTTATTCCACTGGTTGCCGGAGCCATTGTCCAGTGCAGGCCGCGCAGGCAGCTAGGCCGCAGCCGCGGATTTGAAAATTTTGTATTGACTCGCGACAGGGAAGGGAGGAAGGCCCTTTTGAATCCAAATTTAAAACCTTTTTCGCGCGCTTCGCGGGTTCGGCCGGCGCCCCTCGCGCGAGTCACAGACAGACAGACAGACAGACAGGCAGACAGACACCCAACCAAAGCTGCGTACGTTTGTTTGTTTCCATGGTCCCCGCGGCCCCCGCGCGAGGAGGAGGGTCGAGCAGCAGCACGCCTGCTGGCGCGAGCACTCGCCGCGCGATCGCGACCGCGGGTCCGCGCGGGCGCAGGCAGCCTGCCTCAGCGCTTGCTGGAGAGATCCGCTGCGGTTGCCACGAAGCAAGCATGCGCGCTGCACGCAGCACGCAGCACGCACGCTGCAGCACCTGCGCGCCCGAGACGGGCAGCTGGAACTGGCGAATTAGCGAGGCCGAGGTGGATGCGGAGGAGGACGAGAAGGAGACGGAGAAGGAGGATGAGGAACCGACGAAGAAGAAGGTGCTGACGATAAAAATCCAACTTTTTTTCATTTTTGCGCAGGTCCTTTCGCAGAGAACAGTAGCTAAGGCCTACCTTATCGTGAGGACGCACCAGCACGATGCTCGCGGCAGTGCGCAACGGGCTCGTCGGCCCGCAGGCCGCCAAGAAGGTGCAGTATGGCGCTCGCGCCCTGTCCTCGGCCACGCCGGAGAAGAAGGTCAAGCTGCCTCCCATGGTCTTCATCAAGGGTGAGGAGATGACCCGGTACTGCATGCAGCTCATCCTGGACAAGTGGATCGAGCCCCACTTTGACACCTCGAGCTGGGAATACTATGACCTGAGCTGCAAGGCCCGCGACGACTCCGAGGACAAGGTCCTCCACGATGCTGTCGAGGCTGGTCAGCGCATCAAGGCCATCTTTAAGGAGCCCACCGTGACCCCGACCGAGGTGCAAAAGAAAAAGATGGGCCTCCGCAAGACGTGGGGCAGCCCGAACGGCGCCATGCGCCGCGGATGGAACGGCATCACCATTAGCCGTGACACCATCATGATTGAGGGCATGGAGCTCGGCTACAAGAATCCGGTGCTCTTTGAACGCCATGCCGTCGGTGGCGAGTACAGCGCCGGCTACGCCACCGTGGGCAAGGGCGAGCTGCGCACCCTCTACTACCCGGAGGGCGTCAACCCGGAGAGCGAACCCCAGGCCGGCAAGTTGGTCGACGCGCGTCACCTTCTTGACAGCGAGAGCGCCGTCGTCACCTACGACAACCCGCTCGACAACGTCACCGACCTCGCACACCACTTTTTCACGCGCTGCCTCAAGGCTCGCGTCACCCCTTATGTCGTGACCAAGAAGACGGTCTTCAAGTGGCAGGAGGGCTTTTGGACCCGCCACAAGGACGTCTTTGACGAGCACTACAAGGAGCGCTTCCAGGAGGCCGGTCTTCTCGACAACACGGGCGGCGAGCTCCGCCACCTCATTTCGGACGCCGCCACCATGCAGCTTATCCGCTGGACCGACGGTGGCTTTGGCTGCAGCTCCCACAACTATGACGGTGACATGCTCACCGACGAGCTTGCGCAGATTCACCGCTCCCCCGGTTTCATCACGAGCAACCTTATTGGCAAGTCCGAGGACGGCACCATGATCAAGGAGTTTGAGGCATCACACGGCACTGTCGCTGACATGTGGGAGGATCACCTCGACGGCGAGGAGACCAGCCTGAACCCGCTCGGTCTTGTTGAGGCCCTCATTGGCGCCATGCAGCACTCTGCCGCGCTCTCCGACTGCGAGGACGAGGCCTTTATCGTCGACTACACGAACAAGATGCGCAGCACGATCCACAAGGCCTTTGTGGCTGGCAAGGGAACTCGCGATATTTCCGGCGACTCGGGCCTCACCACTGAGGCCTTTGTGGACCTCGTGGCCGAGGTTCTCGCCGGCAACGACTCGCTGCTCGAGAAGATCGAGGAGTCCTCTGACACCTCGGGCAAGGTCAAGCCCAAGACCAACCCCAGCTTTCGCCTCGTCGACAAGGAGCAGATGCAGTCCTTCTTTGCCGCCCTCGACACGGACAAGAACGGCGTCATCGACTATGAGGAGTTCGAATCTGGTATGATTCGTCTCGGCGTCTTCCCCAAGAAGTACTTCCCGGAGGGCCCGCCCAGCTTCTAAATACAAAAGGTACCACCCTACCCTACAGAAGCAAGAGCTGCGTATACCATGCACGAGATGGTAGAATTGACGATAACGACAATGGCCACAGCCACAGCTACAGCCATAGCCAACCTTTTATTCCTGTCCTGTGGTAAAGGGCATGCGCGTGGTTGGGTGGGTGGCGTTGTGCCAGTCCTTTTGCCAAAGAAGAAAAAAGTTTCGCGTACTACGATCAGTCCAATTTGTGAAGAAGAACTGATAAAGTAAGATTATACACAATCTGTTTACCCGGTCACCTTGCATAAAGTGGTTGACTTTGATCGCGCCGAGCTCGTGCGTACCGAGTCGACCGAGGCAAAGGAGACGGCTGCGGTTGAATTGGTCGCCCTCCGGGATTGTCTCGGGCTCGCGCGGATCGACGCCTCGCAGTCGTAGCATCCGCGTCCCGGGCAAGCTTCTTCAAGCGACTTGACATGTGAGATGAAAAGGAATTTTTGTATTGGAATGATGTCACCCGGCTGCTTGCGAAGCACTCAAAACTCACTTTCAGTACTGGTCGAGGATCTCGCTGTAGCCCTACAAGGTGCTGATCTTCTTCTTGGCCAGCATCAACTCGCGAATCTCCTTTTGGATGATGACAAGATTCTTGAAAATGTTGTTGAGTTGCTCGACCGCGTTGTTGCGCACATTGCGCAAGAGCGCCGTTCAAATCATGTAGCTGCAGATGGAGATGAGCACCTTGAGCTGCTTGAAAATCTCGCCCGTGGGGTAATTGGTTTTAAGTTTTGCACCGTGAATTACATGTCGGTGCACGGAAAAGCGCCACCCAACTAACAGCCTCGGCTTTCCTGGCGTACAGCTTCATGAGGAGTGACAAACTTTGCGTATTCGCGCATCGACCCGGTGTTGATGCAATTGCAGGCGAAGCAGGTCTCTTTGAACTTGACCTCTGTGATCTGCTCGTACGTCATGGGGGAATCCTAACAGCCGCGCCGTAATTGTCTTCGTCGTCACCCATGCCCATGTATATATCATCAAAAGTATCGGTAACGTCGCGAGCGGAAACGGCCACCTGCATCTCGGCGCCGAGGCGCCGCTGCTTGACTCGCTCGTTCTGGAAGTCTTTGGTATTCACTGTACGTCCGATTCTATTCGCAAATGAGAGACGCGTGTTTCCCAATGTATCATTGTGTGTTGAGGCAAAGTTCGCAATTTGAAAGAGATCAAAAGAAAGCTATCATGACCCCGAAAGGGTCAGGTCAACAAGGAATTGTACTCACGCAAGAATCAGAGTCGTCTCTCTGCTATCAAAGCAGGGAGTCACTCGTCTTCAAGGTTGGAAGAGGCACGAGTCATGCCACGAACTTGCTTTATGAACATCATTCAATAGGTGCTCGCATCGAAGCAGAAATAAGTTCATGTTGAAAGTGCTTGCGCTGGTGAAATAGCTGTTTGTGGAACCGCCAGCAGTCCCACAGCTGTAACCGAGGTCGGGCGTGCCGGCGACCGATGCGCCCTCTCACGCCATTGGCGTCGCACAAGATGATGCACTTCTCACCTGCGTGGGCCATTGGGATCCAGATGTTGGAGGAGATGATGATGATGAACTTGAACAAGATAAAGAAGAAAATTGGTAGGCCTACATGAGTGATTTGAGTGAGGGCATCATGATCATCACGGAGAAGAAGACGGGGAAGCTGCAGGCGAAGACGAGGTTCCCGACGCGGAGGTCCCTGCATGAGGACAATTTGAAGAAAGAGAGAAGAGATTCTCCGTGGCTGTGAGAATATCAGGAATCGCCACATCTGGCAGCGCCGCTTCAAGTTTGCTCGTGTCAAGCATGTTATTAGATCGCGGTGCCTTGAGCACGCGCGCCTGTTCTGCTTCGGTAAAGTTGCGCCACGTAAACCTTGGGTCCACGTACCGCCTGTAAAGCTCCAAACACTGATTGTGCGAAATGACACCAGGGTTGGTAAAATTAAAAACGCCCGTTAGACCTCGTACTGCCATGAGCACGGACACGGGGAGCATATCAGGAAGGCTTGTCATGGAGTTTGGGATGTCAACGACACGCTCGTAGCGAGCAATCTTGTAGATAAAGTTGCGCGGCGCAGACATGTCCTCCGAGAGTGGCATGCGGACTCGTAGCAGCAAGGTGTTGTTAAGGAAGGGCTGCACAAGTTCCTCGACCATGCCCTTGGTTTTAGAGTAGTAAGAGCCGTGAAAATTGGGTGCGTCTTCCTCGGTGAAGCCGCGTATTCCCCCCAATGGGTGTTCTGCGTTATACGAGTAAATGCAGCCTGTGGCAAAGATGGTGAGATGGATGCCAACCTCGTCACAAACGTCGCAAAGGGTCAAAGTACCAAGGACGTTGGCGCGGACGGTCTCTTTGCGATGGTCTTCGCACCAGTCGACATTGGGTCTCCCTGTGACTCCGGCAGCGCAGAGGACGTGGGTGGGTTTCGTTTCGGCGAGCTCTTTCTTGACCTGGGCGCGGTCTTCCATGCGACTCTGCGCAACGATCACCTTGCAAGCAGGTGCCTGGTCTGCGATAATCTTGACGAGCGACTGTCCCAGCCAGCCGGTTCTGCCGCCAAAGACCAGGAAGCGGAGGTCGCGGCAGTCTTCCTCTGCGAGGCTCGAGTGGGCATCTCTCATGGCAGCCATGGTCGCTCACAGTTTCCCTCTTGCGCTCGCGGGCTGGCTGGCTGGCTGGCTGGCCAGTCGGCGCACGAGCGTCAGCACGAGCCCAGCAAGATCGTGGCGACGCCGCGCTTAAATGATCCCCGCGCCTTGCGGCGAACAAAAGGGGCTCGTTCGCCGAGGAGCGAACGTTTTGTTTCCGCGTCTCAGCCGACTTGGACCCGCCAACGTTCACAGTGCTCGATCAACTGATTCACTGTCGAAGCCTTCGAACTTTTCGCCCTGTCTGCTTCGGTTCACGGGCGGACAGACCTGTAAATAGCTCCAGACACCGCTCGCTCTGCAGCACAAGTTGAACTCGGCGGGGACGGAGACGTCTCAAGCGAGGGGAGGCAGCGAGGACGCGCGCGCGCGCGCGCGTATTCTGCGCGGGACCCGACTCGGTATTGATTGGGATCGCGTGCGCCTGCTGCGTCGAGTCGGCGTCCACAACGAGGCGGTCAGCGACATGCACCCGTTTTGGGCGACGGTGCTCGCCGTCGCTGTCGTGGTTCTGCTCGTATTCGTCCTCTGTGCGGGCCCGCTGCAGTCCTCGTCAAGGACTTCGAGCGCAAGAGCTGCATCATCGTCTGCAAGATCGTCATCCGCAGGAGCAGGAGAGAGAAATGGTGCTCAAGTAAACGGCGCGGCCACCTCGGGCTCTGCGAGGGCGATCGCAGGCTCAAGCTCGGGCGCAGACGGATCAACATCAGGAATTGTAAGCAGGAGAAAGCCCGCGCCTGCGGCAAACAGTGGAGGCGCATCTGGCTCAAAGCAGGCGCAGGCGAAGAACCAGCGCATGGATGCGCTCAAGGAGGAAGCACGCGCGCGCTACTTGAAGCTTCACCCTGATTTTGTTCCTCCAGATCAAGCCGAGCCTTCTCTACCCGCTGCTACATCAATGGAAACCAAGAAGGACGCATGAAGATTTTCCTTGGTTATTGTTTGCAGAATAGTGGGCTTATATGCGAGGGCGAACGAAGGCGAGAGGCTAGAGGCAGTGGTGTCCTTCTCTATGGCGTCCTTCTTTCTCTTTCCATCTCTCTTTCTCTACGAAAGCATTTTGTGGGAAATCTTTGGCTTTAGGCTTGATGGCAGCCTTGTTGTTGCAATGGCCTCTCGGACTGACAGGAGCCAGATCAGATAGAAGGTAGAGAAAACTCACTGCGCACGTGGCAGGCTACCAATGTCCCTTCCCCACGTCCGTCTTCCCCCTCTACAAGACCAAGAATCAAATGCGGTCAAAGCGCTTGGGCCTGCATTCCATGTCACTCGTTGATGGCTTGCCAAAGAAAAAGTCAGTATCCATTCAGGCACGTGGCTGGCTGGCCTTCTGTGCCGATCGCACGGTCCGCGTCAACTCAGCACCATGATGGTTGATAATTGATAAAACAGAAACCCCTTTGCCGATTAGAGGCCTCGCGGCCGAGCGAGTCCTTCCTTTCCTTTCCGGCCGGCCAGCCAAGACCGAAGGAAGCCCGAAAGCCCGGAACCTGCTCCGAGCGAAGGCAAAAGCGAAAGCGAAAGCGAGGCCGCACGAAGCTGGCGCGGAGCGGCAGCACAATGGCGCTGCTGCGACTGCCAGGCCCCGTGCGCGAGGTGGTGCTTGACTTCGTGGGCGTGCTCGAGGCCGGGAACGACCTCGAGCTAGCGCTGGCATGGCGTCGCGAGCTCGGCGTCGGATGTGCGCGCGTGAGTGAATCGGCGGTGTGCTTGGCGGCAGACCGCGCCGTGCTCGGAGACCTGCGCGAGGTCGCGCTCGTCGGCAGGCATGGCGCCGGACGCCTCGACGCGCTCTGCCGCGCCGTCGGCGAGGAGACCTCGTCCATTATGCAGGTCGAAGTCGACGGTCTGCGCCTGAATAAAGCGCGCGAGCAGGCTCTCCTCCAGGACACAAAGCGTCTGCGTCGCGTCAAACTCTGCTCGGTCGGTTTGCAAACACTTTCCGTGTCGCGACTGGCCGTGTCGATTCGCGAGCTTGACTTGCGCGAGAACAATCTCTCCAAGGTCGAGAGCTTGCGAGGCATTTTCCGCCTCCGCTCCCTAAACCTGAGCGGCAACCACGTGTACGCCTCGGGTGCCAAGCTCTTGGCAGACCTTGCTTCACGTGGCGGTTGTCTGCAGGAACTCTTTCTCGCGCGCGCTCAAGTTGGAGCCGAAGGTGCACGTGCCTTGCTTTCCTGTACAACGCTGGACGCCCTCGACCTCAGCGGCAATGCCTTGCGACGCGATGGCGCCGATGCTTTTGTAGAACTTTCACCGCAGTGGACATTGCGCAAACTATGGATGTCACGCAATGGGATCCCCGGAGACCGCCTCGACGGCTTGCGTACGCTCTCAAAGCTAGAATTTCTCGATATTTCGCACAATCATCTCGGCGCAGAGGGATCGACCCGTATTGTCGCTGCTGAAGCAAACCATTTGCGCGAGCTAGTGCTCGGGCACAATCAGCTTGGGCACATTGACGAGACACTCTCGTCGACATCGCTACGTTTGCGGCGCCTCGACGTGACGGGTGCCGAGTGGAGTGGAGAAAACTCGCTGCAGCGCTTTGTTGCAGGGCTCGTTCCTTCTCGTCTAGACGAGAGTCTTGTCGGCAACCTACCCGCTTTGCTGGATTTGAATTTGGCGCATTGTAATCTAGAAGACGAGGACGCCGCGCGCCCGCTGGCAGCCTGCATGCCTGGACTCGTGGCGCTCCGTCTCGCGGGAAATCTTCTCGGAAGTCGAGGTGCCGTGATTTTGGCAAAGGCTCTCGATGAAAACACGAGCGTGCGTGTGTTGGACCTTTCGGATAATCGAATCGGGCCTCAAGGTGCCGAGGCCCTGGCGCGCGCTGTGGAAAATAACAAGACGCTCCGCGAGCTTGAATTGCGCTGCAATCGAGCTGGTACGACTGGTGTTCAAGCTTTTGCTGCCTGCATATCTTCTCAGACGTCTCGACTACGCAGACTCAACTTTGCCTTTAACGGCGTCGAGTTCGACGCCGCTGCAACCCTTGCCCCACTTCTCGCTGCTTCGAAGCTCTTGTATTTGGGGCTGGCTGACAACTTTCTTTCGCCGGAAGGCGTTCAACTTCTTATCCAGGCCGAAAAACCCTTTTCCATGCATGTCGACACTAGGTCGGCTTCCGTTGTGCGGCGGGTCGTTGTGACGTAGTGACATGATCGGTCGACAAGTAGACAAAAGTGCCCGGATCTCGGCGCACTTGAATTGTATGTCACATGTTATAATCAAAATCGTAAACTTTAACCAACAGGAAAGAAGGTCTCCACTATCTGAAATGACAGAATCGGCGTAAAATTGAAATCTGCTGATTCTTTCGAGCACTCATTTTCCGCCGACGATCTGAAACGGAGTGACAAAGCAATATAGAAACTCTATGTTCTTTCGACAAGCTCCTGCCATGGGTCCTATAGAAGACTTTCCCAAAACACGATTATTTACGTCCGCGTCCGCGAGGATGCAGACCTTGCCACGCATCATCAATGTCATACTTCTTGCCAAACTGGCTGGAGTGGTTTCGTTGATCTTTATGATGCAATACGGATGACGGCGATATTCATGATATGAGATTGACGATCTGCATGATTACGCCGAGCTCCAAGTTAGCGAACAGCCAGCGGAGCACATTCTGACGAGTGCTTCCACGTTTTATTTGTACCTATCAACGATTGTCACGCAAGAAGGAGGAAAGACGTTCTCTTCTAATCGCGCTGGTGGTTTAGTGGTAAAATAGCTGTTTGCCATGCGGCTGCCCCGGGTTCGATTCCCGGCCAGCGCTTACTTTTTTTTTTTGCTTTTCTTTTATCTTTTTTTTTTTAAAATCCGTGGCGCAACTTCTAGTTTCTCTTTCAGTTTTGTTTATTAGGTCTTCCGTGAGAAGAGAGGATTACGTCGTGACTCCCGTCGTGACTCCCGTCATGACTCCCGTCGTGACTTAAAAGTTGTAGGAATACTACCTGCCACTGATGCCTATTCTCTTTTTAATCCTTACACTCGCTCACATCACATTATGTATGAGTGTGTCTTCAAATTTCCAACCGTTGCGTCTAGTTTCCTCAGCCTCGGCGAGATCGGATACATCGATCTCGGCCTTGGCGGCCTTCAACGCCTCCTTTGCTTGCGCAGTCACTTACTTCTTGTATCGTTGTCACTGCTGCTGTCGTTACTATTTGTTGATCTGTTTGCGGGCCTTCTCGCGAATTTTGGTGATGGCCTCCTCGCGAGTGTCATCTCTCTCCTTGCGAAGCTTGTTGACTACCGCGACCGTCCTCGTTTGGCGCAAAGCCACATCGCACCAGAATGCCATTGACCTGTTGTTATAATGCGTGGTTTCTTGAGGTCTTGCAAACCCAGCTTTCCCGTGCTCAGCATGCGTTAGGGCTTGACGAGGATGCGCTTGTCCTTGTGTTACTAGGGTAGTGACCGCTCAACTCATTTGAAGTTCCATCACGTTTTGGCGGGGCGTCAAAATATGAGACCTTTGTGAATTGAGCATCAGCGCTGCGCTCGCCTCCGTCCGAACCGAGAACAAGGCACTCACTCCTCCGTGTGGCCTCCGCTATTCCGCATTGCACGATTTCACCTGCATGCCATTGATCTCGAGCATGGCGCGACCCTCTCCTTCGACGATTGTGAGTCTTTCGAAGAGAGAGAGCACAAGGCATGCTTGTCTCGCATACTTTTCTCCGCGAAGCAGATGTCTTTCTCACAATCACCTCCGAGGAGAACAACGGTTGCACAGTAGACTTGAGTGGCTCCAACTGCTTGCCATCTGGCGGATTCGCGCTTTGCCAATGGCTGCCACTTGGTCAAGAATTGTTGAAACGTCTGATGTAATGTGCAGGCTCTTGGATGCTTGCACTTCTCGAGGCTGCGACGACGGTCCGCCTGTGTACTCGCGAGTCGTGAAGGAATTGAATAGCCTCCGCGAGCGAGCTCAGATCGCTGCGGTTATTGAGAGCAACGCACCTACCGTTCGAGGCTACCGTAAGGGAGCAGGAGCTGAGCGTTTAAACTATTTCAAGAAGTTCAATCAATCAACTCCACGTAACTTTTGTCTTTCGTTCATGCGTTCATGTCCAACTTTTAGGCACTCGCTCACTCACTTACGTAAGTAAACAGACTCCCGCAGTCCAGACTGGACCGCCCGTTTCTCAGAGCCCTAGAATGGAAATCCTCAAAGCTTTACGCGTTCACATGAACTTCATCATGGGTTGCGTTTTCGACAACGAGGAGCAGCGAGCTCTTCGGATTGTTGAGCTAGACTATACACATCGATACCAACGTGGACGCTCACCAATCCAATCTGCTGGACTACAAGCAAAATGGCAAAAACGAGGTCTTCTTCAATATTGACGGGCACTGCACACCAATGGGTCTGCTGGAGGTGACCGGATTTGTTTCATTATGCAAAGGCCTATGAACTACCACAATTGTTCTCGAGGTTGTGGGAGAAAAAAAAAGAGGTAAGCGCTGGCCGGGAATCGAACCCGGGGCAGCCGCATGGCAAACAGCTATTTTACCACTAAACCACCAGCGCTAGCTATCGAAGCGAAGTCATTGACGCTCCTTATGCAGCGACAGCTCATTGGTATTGATATACTACTATTGGTATTGTTCAACCTCACGAAAGCTGCAAAGGCAGCCAGTCACAAAGGCAGCCAGTCACAAAGGCAGCCAGTCAAAAAGGCAGCCAGTCAAAAAGGCAGCCAATCAAATAGACAGCGAGCTGGCTAGTAGTTACGAGTCAGCCAATCGGCCTGCAAGCTCGTCAGCCATCAGTAGGCCATCAGTCGGCCATCAGTCAGCCATCAGTCAGCCATCAGTCAGCCATCTCAGTCAGCCTTTGAGCCAATCTTGGACAGAATAATGGATGTATACCGAGAAAGCATGACTTTTGGCAAAAGCGCTTTACTCGTCTTGTTGCTAGTTTTGACATGGAATTGAAAACAAACTTGAAAAGAGGAAAAAGGACGTCCGGACTGATCTGGATCGAGTGTCATGGGAGAGTCTTTGCTAAAAAAGGTAGGATTGCACGGCTTATCACAATCACACGGAATTCGCGCCTATTTAAAGAGAGCTTTGCAGACATGCTTAGCAGACATGCTTAGCAGAACTCGATTTCCTAGAAACCCCGAATTGGAGGAACTCACAGGTTTTGAGAATCTACAAGCTCATGAGTCTGTCATATTTCTGACCATTGTCTACTTTGCACAAAGGCGACACCTCCTCTTGACGACCAAGCATACTATTGCTTATAAGAAGATGAATTTCGAAGCCAACATCAAGACCGATCCTAGTTCTCTCATGCACGTCTCGGACTCATAGAAGTCACAGGGCCCTTCTTACAAACAAGTGAGCAGCCAGGGTAGACCATCTGCAATGGAGTGCAGAAACCGGCTGCGCAAAAAGACAGTCTTTCTAAATAAATGATTAAAATAAATGGCCAAAAAAAAGATAGCGCTGGCCGGGAATCGAACCCGGGGCAGCCGCATGGCAAACAGCTATTTTACCACTAAACCACCAGCGCAAGTTGGAGAAGCTTCTGTGATCGCTTCTTGCCCTAGAGAGCTCAAATACACTTATATTAGCCAGGCTTGAGCAGGGGTTATTGTCCACGTTCTGTCTGTCCCATTTGGGACATGATTGATGTGCTGTTACGTCTAGAATAAGAGAATTTGGCGAGACTAGCTTATGCGCCCGGAGTATGAGCATAGCAGCTCGTGATCATACACCAAACCTAAATAGAGTTGATTCTTTCGAGCAAATTCGTCAAAATACAGAAAGAAAAATCGAATCTTTTGCTGTCCTAACCCTTGCAGAGTCATAATAGCTTACTTTTGATCTCTTCAGAATTGTAAGCTGCCATAACATACATTGAGAACACTTAAGCAGCATTGACAAGTGCAAACCCTAAGCCTTAGCCTATACCAAAGTTGATCGCGAAATTGATATTTGCTGAGCTCGTCTTTTCGAATGGAGGTCGAATCAGTATTTTGTCGCAAAAAAGTATTATTGCGACCATGCATTATAACTTGTAGCGCGTATTTTTACGCTCTGATTCTCGCACGACATATAGATGACGAGGTCCCGAGCCATGAAGATTTCATCGCTGAATGTGCGTGCGCAACAACGAGCAAAAAGGGAAGCGCTGGCCGGGAATCGAACCCGGGGCAGCCGCATGGCAAACAGCTATTTTACCACTAAACCACCAGCGCTTGCTTCCGAAGCAAGGCGCCTTCCTGCTTGGATTGGTGGGATGGGCACCTTCGATCACACTTGACAGAACGATCGTCTTGGCAGCCGGGTTCTCTCTCTGCGCGCATAACCCCCTTTTTCTGAGAATCGAGGTGGGCAAGGAACAGCGGCGGCGGCTGCTTGAAGCACGAAGAGAGAAGGTCTCTCTTGCGGGCAAGGGACTCCGATGAAGAGGCGACCAGTGCTCGTGCCGTCATGGATGATGGCGACGACTTGGATGGCACGAAAGAAACAATGGTCATGACAACCCCAAGTAGTGAGCTGAGGCCACATTATTACGCAGTCAAGACTCGGACTTGCTCCTGCGATTTTACCGTCAATGGGTGACTTTCACCGAGTTTCTGGCGTTGAATGTCGAGTGCCCGCTGAGCCATACCAGCGTCCCGCGTCGCTAACGCAAGCCAGTGAAGTGATTCTGCGGTAGAATCATGCTCCGGGCCCAGTCGCGTCTCTCGAATCTTCACGGACGTTTGGAGCGCGAATACAGCCTCTGCGTGAGTGGGCTTTCCAAAACTCAACAATGCTCGACCTTTGGCAAGCCATGCAGAGCCAAAGCAAGGATGCATGTCATCTGATGGAAATACAAGTCCAAGTATCTTTAAGGCGTCATTTGCAGCTTCAAGAGCCTCCACGGAGCGGCCAATGCCAGAGAATGTAAATGACATCCAATATCGCGCTGCGGCCACGAGCTCGTGTTCGCGCCCAAGCTTTTCCTTTCTAATCTCAAGGACTTCCTGCAACAGCTCCAGTGCGGCATCGTACTGGCCCTGGGAAAAGAGCACGATGGCTATGCCGCCCATCGTAAACGCTGTGTCAAGGTGCTTCGGCCCGAGCTTTTCCTTTCTGATCTCGTAAACTTCCTGGTGCAGCTTAAGCGCTGCGCTGTACTGGCCTTGTTCGTGAAGCAGCCATGCAACATGAACCATTAAAAAGGCAAGCTTAACAGTCAAACCCTCGGCGGCCTTTCGTGCTTTGATGATTCTATGCGATGTTAGCACGAGCCACTGGCGAATTTCTTGGAGGACTGCAGCGTTGAGTGCCGAATACCCGCCGTCAATGCTCTTCACTGCCGCGTCGATCATGTCTCGGTCCTTTGGCCAGAAACATTCTGCATTTGCCAAGTCTAACACCGCAAAAGCTTTTGTAATGGCTCTCGGCGTTTTATCTTCCAATAGCTGTATAAAGCGTTCGTCCTCGCCAGCAGCGAAAATGGGCTGGAAACTTTTGCCACACTTGATAGCACCGTAAATCTCCCACACGCACCACATGCGCTCGAGGGGCGACGGTTTTTCCCACCTGTCGAAGAAGATGAGGCGCTCGTCGAAGCGCTCGATGGCAACGTGAAGGCCGTTTCTGAGCAGTTCCTCGTACTGCTCCTTGTCACCGTCCGCAATATCGCTGTCCTTGGCCGTGAGCTTGGGCTGGTTGGCGGAGAAGAGGTCAAGCCAAACGTATGTGCGCGTCAGGTCACGACCTTGTCCTTGATAATGTGCGACGATGGACTCCACAAGCTCTCCGAAGCTGGACTTGCGCGCTTGGCTGATGAAAGCGCCGCGAAAGAGAGGACCGACGCACGCTTTGTCGTTGCTTTCCTCGCGGAGAATGTCAAGGTAGAAGCCCGGCTTTTGCGAATTTTTTTTGGACAAGACAACAGTGGCACAGACGTCCTCGATGGTCCAGTCTTTTCGGGCTTTGGCTTGGGCTTTGGCTTGGGCTTTGGCTTGGGCTTTGGCTTGCCAGCTGGGCCAAACGCGAACATTACCATCAGAGCTTCCTACTTGCCCTTCCCACTTGCCCTTCTCTACAGCTACGGTTCTCTCGGCATTGACTTTGCTCGATATAGTCCCTTTCTTCAGGTCTTTTGCGATTGCCTTTCCGTTTCTTTGGAGCTCATGCAGCTGAATGCCAGGCGCAAGGGTTTCGTTGAGAACATTTTGCCAGATCTTTTGAAGTGCAGCGACGCTGATGCCGCGGTAGCATATAATTCCATTACTGAGGTCGTCGTTGTTATCGTCGTTGTTATCGTCGTTGTTATCGTCGTTGTTATCGTCGTTGTTATCGTTGAGATCCTCGTTGCCGCTGCGGCAACGGTCGTCGGTGTGAGCGTCCTCATCGATTGCGGGCTCGTTGCGAATGCCTCATTGTCGATGGACTCGTCGCTCTTGAGATCCTCGTTGCCGCTGCGGCAACGGTCGTCGGTGTGAGCGTCCTCATCGATTGCGGGCTCGTTGCGAATGCCTCCATCCCTTCCTGCGACCGCGGGTGCGGCCATGCACGTAAGATTGCACGGGCTCGTGCGTAAGCTCGCGAGCTTCGTCGGCACGATTGACGCGACCGAGTTCTACTCACACGCCAGCTGGCGTGCTGGGCCGAGAGAATGTCTGCACCATGAGGCCTCAGCCGCGGGTTCTTGCTGGCTGATACGTTCTTGCTCGCTGATAGGTTCTTGCTGGCGAGTCAATCAGTGGGAGAGAGAAGAAAGGAGGGAAGAGAGGAAAAAGCGAGGAGACCAGTCGGATTGTCTATCATCAGCAGCTCGGTTGCTTGCTCGTCGTGGCTTGAACCCATCGTTCATGTAAGGATCTTGACAGTCAGGATGCTGCGCATGGCATTGCCAGCGGCCGGGAGAAAGAGAGAGCAAGCTGGTGAGGCCATCAACCAAAGGGGCTTCACAGTCTGAAGATGGCGGCTCCTTCTTCCTTTTGATCTGTGAAGTCTGCGTCAGTAATACCAGAAAGAGGAAAAAAAGAGAGAGAAAAAAAGAGAGAAAAAAAAGGAAGCGCTGGCCGGGAATCGAACCCGGGGCAGCCGCATGGCAAACAGCTATTTTACCACTAAACCACCAGCGCTAGCTTCTGATGCGGGGTCATCCTCGCTTCGATGGCGCATCATACTCCTTGAATGATATATAAGCTTGTAAGAGCATCCCCTTTTCCTGCTCAGCACCTCGGATGCATGCTTACAGAAAGTTCATCTCACGACGATACTTGTATGTCAACTTGAGTGGAGCAAGAGAAAACATCGACAGATTTTATCAGGGATTCGCTGCCTTTGTAGGCGTTATGACCTTGTAGCAGATAATCAAGAAACACCTCGTTTGGCCTTTGACATCGAGAGTAGATTACTTTTTCAACTATTATAGATCGGTGACAGTGATGCATTATTTCGAATGACTGGAGCGTTCGTACCCGTTCTGTTTTTCCACCTTCCATTCATTACCATTTTTCCCTTACTATAAACGGCACGTGTGCCAACCATCATCCTGTACTCGAACAAAAATCCACCATCTCCCGTACGGTTTCAATAGCGGATACAGCGCGGAGGTCTTCATCATTGAGCAATACGAATTATGATCCATTGGAAACCCACAAGTGGTGATCAAGGCTCGCGAACCTTGCGCGCAAGCAAAATATAAAGTTGTCTCTCTACCATCAACGCAAAGCACCACCCGAATTTGAGGTTGAAGAAGACGTGTCACAATTAGATCGTCAAAATTGCGTTATAAGTATCATTCAACATCATCTGATATCGACGCGAGAATGACCTCGCATCAGAAACTTGCGCTGGTGGTTTAGTGGTAAAATAGCTGTTTGCCATGCGGCTGCCCCGGGTTCGATTCCCGGCCAGCGCTTTCAATTTTTTTTTTTGCTGTCTCATCCCTGTTGTCGTTTCGTTCTCTCAATTGTGGGCAAAGCATCGTGGACCACCAATCCAAGCAGGAAAGAACCTTGTTTCGGAAGCTTGCGCTGGTGGTTTAGTGGTAAAATAGCTGTTTGCCATGCGGCTGCCCCGGGTTCGATTCCCGGCCAGCGCTTTCAATTTTTTTTTGTGGACGACCGTGGCCTATGCATTATGCTATCGCCCGATGTTGCCTAAAGAGTTGCTCACAGTCTTTTTGCTTTGATAGGATGTTAAAATGTTTATGTTGACCTGATTTTAATCGTTTTAGACATCTTTGTGGAGAAAACAGCTCAAGAAAACAGCTCAAGAGGAAGGAGGAACTGGCGCAGAGGTGGTGGTGGATGTGGCAGATGGTTGAGACTGACCGTCCGCTTGTTTCTGAAAGTACTCAACACTCTCCTGAAACCATGAATTGGGATGATTTCCTGCCTCGCGAGAGACGACTCCCGGATGAGCAGCCTCAAAATGCATACGGCAGGCAATTTGGGGCTGCTTCTCGCGCACCTTGGCGAGAATCGGCTCGATCTTATCAGAGGCCCCCGTACCAAGCTGACGCGCGAGCTGCGCACGAAGAGTGTGCTCCGAGGTGGAGCGGAATGGGCAGCCGTGGACCTCGCCCTGTGCAGTTGGTTGCTGCCCCGTGACAATTTGTACGCAGTTGCGTGGTGTGTAATTGGTGCGCTTACCCTCCTGGCCATAAGCGTGTCGAACGTTGTACGCGTACTTTTTGTTGAACTCTTCATGAGACATGGGTTTCTTTGTAAATTCGCGAGCAAAGAAATTGAGACAGTCTTGCATCGTGAGCCCGGCACCCTTGAGGAAGAGCTGGAACTGGAGTCGTCCAAAATGCTTGAGGTGGTGTTCGCGCTTAATGTGAGCGTGGCAGTTTCGCATGCACAGGGGAAACGAGCGCGGGGCAAGCTCGTCAATGTTCTCCAGCGTGAGCGAAACCGACCCATCAGCGCCATTGCCGTTGCCTAAACCATAGCTTGGGCCCAGGTAGGCATTTTCGAGCTTTTTCAAAATCGGACGGATCCGCTCCTCTTGGCGTACATAAGGTAGAGATTTGTACGCCACCGCGAGCTTTTGCGACATGGCTGCTCGAAAGCGCGACGAAAGAATGGACACCAAATCTGTCTCTGGAACAAAGGCAATGCCTCGATGCAGATAGACGGCGCGTTTGCTGACGAGGTCGAGGACTTCAGTGAAAGGAACCTTAAAGTACTGCACGCGGTCAAAGGCCTTGACTTGCGCGCCACGCCACGCATTTCCAGCCATGTAGACGCGCTCGAGCGGCGTACGATGGGTTTCGCGTTCAGTAGGGGACATGACGGAGAAGCCGAGGCCATTCTCATTCATAAACGCCTGGACTTCCTTCATATTGTGGCGCTGCGCAAACCTATGGCGAAAGAGAGCAAGTTCGAAGTTGAGAAAGCGCCGACGCAGATCCTCGGTGGCGCTAAATGCGAGTCGTAAGACCCAGTGCGAGGTATTGTCCAAGCGTAGGTCATCCTGGGAACGCACGTCCATGTGAGTATCGCGAATAGCTTCGCGCATGATGGCACCGAGGTCACTCGCACCTCGTGCTTGTGCGTCCTCCACCTTGCTTAGTGCGCGGAGACGCTCTACGGCGAGGCCTTCAAAGTCATCGAGCGAGATGGCGTGTTCCGGCGGGTACTTGTACAGCGTCAACCCGCTCACGTTGCCGTCGTTGTTGCCGCCGAGTGCAGGCACCCCGCCTTCGAACTTGCTGCGCTTCCAGCCGCCTACGGCTGCGCCGCCGGCCGTGCGCACGCTCTTGCGCGCGCTCCCGAGCTGCATCGTCTGTCACCTCACCGTTAGGTTGCTCGTTTCGTCTCTGTTTGATTGTTTGTTTGTTCTTTGGGCCGCGGTCGTTAGGTTCCGGCGGCTCAGGCTGACAACAAAAAAACACAAAAAAACAAAAACAAAAAAGTCTGAGGTTCCGGTGGCTCAGGCTGACAACAAAACAACAACAAAACAAAATAAAGATAAAAGTATGAGGTTCCGGCGGCTCAGGCTGACAACAAAACAACAAAAACATGAAAGTATGAGCTCGTCCGGCTGCGCAGAGTCTTCTTATTTTATTTTTAATCTGCAAGACCGAGCTGACAGTGAGTCCGGGAAAGCTCTCCGGTGAACCTGGCTACCTTCTGAGACTTGCATGCCACTGGCTCGTGGACAAATGAAAAGAAGTTGTCTTTGATTTGGTGTCGTCTTTTGTTTAGACACAGCACAGAAGTGGATGATGTCCTTGTTGGCCGAGCAAAGTCACCTCGAGACCAGATGACAATTTGGCAATCTTCGTCTCGATACGTTGAGACTCAACATACAGTCAGAGAGTGAAAGGGATCGATCACAAGCGCACGCGTTTATCTACAAGCGCGAGCGCGTTTACCTACAAGCAGTCTTCTTTCTTGCTTTCTTGTTTGTTTGTTTGTTTGTTTGTTTGTTTGTTTGTTTATTTGTTTGTTTGTTTGTTTCACTCGAAAATAGGATGCAACTTTATAACTTTCGATCATGGGAGTCTTGTCAAAAAAATAAATAACGCTGGGTTTTCTCGAGAAGCCTTTGCCCGGATCGTTTCAAACGTAGTCCTAAACTTAGACTTTGTACTGACTGCGAAAAGCAAGTGCACCAACAACGATTATTCTTACAAACGGCAATGCAGTCAAGTTGCATAGGACTACCAAGCAGTGCAAATCGATCAACCGGGAATATAACTCAAACCAAAGACGGGGTATGATGATGTCCCTCTCTGTGCGCGCGTAAGAGCTTCTTCATTCTTCTCATGCACGTGCGCATGCTCATGGTTGCAAAATACGAACTTTCAAGTGATTCATCATCAATGTCAAAGAAGACAGGTGTAGGGGATTGGATCCCTTGTCATTGCACAACTACCTTAGCCCGAGGCATTGAGCGATCAATCTTAAATCGTCTGCGTGCAACGTGTGGGCAGGCGGGCAGAACGGCAGCTAAACGAAATTAATAAAGGGATAAGCGGCAAGACAAAGATGTCACGGAGTGATGTCAGGCCGACCCCCGTAAATCTCGCGAGTACGGCCGCCGGTGGCCAATGCGATTTTTTTTCCCCAGCCAGGCGGCAGGCGAGCCATCGCCTCACTGAGTCAAGAGTCGCACATTGATCACTTCTCATGAGATGGAGCAAAAGCATCCACGCGCGAGGCGGGGCATTTGACTGCCAGACGGCTCTAGATGTGATAATGCGACCTTCAAAATTGCGCTCTACTCACCTTGGCTCAAGTCGAGATAGTTGGAGAAGGGGGATAGAGGGAGAGGGGAAGAGGGGGAAGAGGGGGGGGTCCATACGACGACCATTTTCTCCACACCCCAACCCCCATTCAAGCATTGCTTGATCCATCCGATCCGTCCATTTGGTGCAAGATGGGCTCGCACGAATGCGCGGCAATCTCTCATTTCGTGGCACAGCAAACGCAACGCCCAGGCAGGCAGGCAGGCAGGCAGCGCTCGCTCGCTCGCTCGCAAACTGCCATCTCCGAGTCCCTGCGCGGCCCCACTCGCCCAAACAGCGTGGAAGGCGCCTCCCCCGCTGTCTCAAACTTACTTTCCTACCCTCGTGTGCACCGCCACCACCACCAGCTTACACTACCGCAGAGGGTGTCCCGAAAGGGGCTACGGCAGATCTCTCGCTCCGCGCCCCCCTTCATCCCGTTGTCCCCGCTGGAGAAGTACTAAGGACCCCGTACATTCGCGCATCCGCTGCACGCGCCCCGGAGCAACCAAGTGGCCAGCCTGCGCAGAGCAGCGCAGAGCAGCGCAGAGAGCGGCCGCGCGACCGACGACGCCTTGGCGCACGCCGCCAAAGCCCACCCGCGGAGAAGCTGCAAGGTCGCCGCGCCGCGGCCCTCGGGTGTTTGCTCCTCAGGCCGTGGCCTTGTGCTTGCCAGCTCGCTTCCGCGCCAGGTTAACTAAGGGAGAGAAGGGCAGACCTGAGACCTCCGGCTCCTCCGGCCTGGTTCGCTCGGTCGCTCGCTCGCTCGCTCGCTCGGCAGGCGCGACGCAGACACCGGCGCAGAACGCGGCGGTCCGGGCGGCCAGGCAGGCAGCCAGGCAGCGCGGCCGAGCCGGAGGCCCGGACTTGGAGAGAGCGCAGCGCAGGGCAGGCATCCTCATCCATCCTCATCCATCCGTGCCTCCAACTTGAACTATCGAGGTTCAAGCATTCCATCCGTCCGAGTCCGTCCATCCCGAACGCGGCAGCAGCTCGCGTCCGCGCGTTCGCTCCAAAGCAGAGCGGCCTCGCCATCCAGCCAGCCCGGCAGGCAGACGCCGTCGCGAGGACGCGAAGACGAAGGCGCGGCTCGGCGCGGGCACGTTTGAATCGCCGTGGCTCGCGGCAAGAGGGACCGGCCAGGCACGCAAAGAAAGCCAGGCACGCACACTCAACCAACCAAACAACCAAACAAACACACAACCAAACGAACAAACGAACGAACAACCAAGCAAACAAACAACCAACCAAACAAACACACAATCAAACAAACAAACACACAGACACAAACAGCCGCCGACCCTGGCTCACAGGCCGAAAGGGAACTACTAGCTAGCAGCTGGCCAGCGGCGCAACACTCCCGCTTTCCGCAGGGCAGGGAGGGAAGGCGGAGCAGGGCCCAGGCAGGCCAGGCCCCGGTCGGTCGCGAGGCCGGAGGCGCGGCGCGAGGGCGCAGCCAGACGCGGCAGGCGCGGCGCGAGGGCGCGGGCGCGGGGACGCGAAGCGCCATGGCGTCGAAAACGGTGGCTCTCTTTTCGAGGTTGAGTCTCGAAGGCGGCGAAGCGGCGGAAGACTACTGGCGGGCGCTCGTGGTGAGCAGTCTTCTTGGCCTCTATGAGCACTGCGGCCCGGACGGCGACAAAGTGAACATCCTCCTGAGGGACACGGGGAGTAATCCTGGAGACGCCATCGACAAATTTCTCAAAGTGGAGCTCAATGATGAGGGGGGCATCGATGCCATCGTGGGTCCCTCGCTTTCGGCCGTTGCCGTGCCGCTGTCCACGCTGGCCGGCGTGCGTGGCGTCCCGACGGTCTCTTTTAGCGCCACGTCCCGCGACCTCAGCCCAGACTCGCTCTTTGCACGCGTGCTGCCATCAGACGCAGAAACGGCCATCGCCCTCTGCGCCATGCTCGACAAAGAAGGCGTCGGCAACGTGGCTCTTGTTTTCACTGACGACGACTACGGAACGGCTTATCGCGACGCGCTCGATGATGCATGCACCAGCCTCGATATCAACGTTTTCGCCACCAGTTTCCAGCAGGGATCTGATACCTCAATCAAGTTTGCAATGGACTACATCAAGGGCCTGGGTCTTAATATTGTTATTACGGTCGCCTTTTCAGAGTCGCTCAAAGAAATCTTTGACCACAAGGCCTCAGACGAGCAAGTTTTTATCGGAAGCGATGCCGTAACCATCGACGGACTCGAGACCTTGATCGCGGAAGACCCCGAGTACTGGGGCGCATTCGTGGAGAGCAAGCTCATGCGCATCCAAGCCACCGGGTACAACGAAGGTCAGGCATACAAGGACATGGAGGTGCGCTGGACAAAGCTGGCAGAGAATGCGACCTTGCTGGAGTTCTTTAACGAAAAACTGGCGAGCGCCAACACCTCACTCGTGGATGCCGCCTTCTTCAATGAAACCCTTGACGCCATGCATGGCTACGTTCCATTTGCCTACGACGCAAGCCGCATCGTTTGCTCCTCAATACTCAGTTCCTCATCGGTCCGACAGGCCGACTGGAAAAGCAAAGTTGAGGCCGGGACTGCGCTCTGGGAGAGCATTGTGGATTATGAGTTTGCCGGTGTTTCGGGCAACGTGCGCATTGACGCAGAAACGGGCACTCGCAACGTTGAGTCCTCGAACTTTGTGATGGAGCGTTTCAGTATCGGTAGCAGCATTGCTGCGGTGCCGGCTGCGTATTATTTCGGCAGCGACGGTTGGGTCTTTGAGACCTCCGCGAACCTCACGCTGCCACCGGACGTGGACGTCCATCTGGAGGCAAATTTTATCACAGCTGGCGCGAATGGAGCATCCGTAGCGCTGGCCGTGCTTCTCATTCTTTGGAGTCTGGGGCTCATTGTCTTCACGTGGTTGAAGCGCAAGACGCGTATCCTTTCCCGCGCGCAGCCGACCATACTCATAAGCTTTCTCATGGGCATTGCAATAAGCTCGTGCAGCCTCTTTTTCGTTGGCATAGAGGATGTGGATGGCTTTAGCCAAGAGTTTCAAAACTTTTCCTGCATGGCTGTTTTTTGGTTCTGGAGTATTGGCACCGTGCTCACGTTTGGGGCGCTTACTGCCAAACTGTACCGCATCTATCGCATATTCCACAACAAGGCCCTCCGCAGAATTCACATTACTAACATGCACCTATATACAGCATTAGGCGTTGTTGTCGCCGTGGACGTTCTCATCCTCACCGTGTGGACAGCTGTCGACCCGCTTACGTGGGAGCGCGCGGTGCAGTCGGAGGACAGGTTCAACAACCCTACTATCACCTACGGACAGTGTACCTCGGAGCGGGAGACCGTCTTCATGGCCATCCTTTTTACCTACACCTTTGCGCTCTTTATTGTGGGGGCCGTCTTCTCGTTCATGGTGCGCAATACGCCGTCCGAGTTTCAGGAAAGCACGCATATCGTCATCAGTTTGGTCTCGCAAGTGCAGCTGTACTGCCTTGGATTCCTCATTCTCTTCATTTTCCCCAAAATGAATTCGCTCGCGCGCTTCATGGTGATGACGCTGGTCATCTTTTTCAACAATCTGCTACTGACTCTGGTCATTTATGTGCCAAAGTTCGTGGCCATGTACAACAACACAAACCGCGCCAACTCTCTCAACTCCTTTTCGCAGCAGCATGCAACTTCACAGCAGCAGCAGCAGCAGCATCAGGCAAAGGCAATAGGTCCCTCGTCTCGCATCAAGCCTCAGCGTTCCTCCGCCACGGATTTGGTCCGCTCCGAGGTGCAGTCCGGGGCGAGTCCCTCTTTGTACGAACTGCGTCATTACCCATCGAGTCTCGAAGGCTTCAACCGACGCGACGCGTCCGTCCAGGTTCGCTTTCATTCGGGCCACCTCGAGTCTGACGTGCAGACGCAACTCATTCCGGGTTCCATCTTGCACGAAGCAGACGAAGATGCAAGCAGCGGTAGCGGGAGTGCGCCTGTCGATGCACCCGACGATCTTGACGATGAGGAGCCGAACTCCTTTGTGCAAACGATCATAGAAGCATCTGTGGCGACTGAAGACTCTGACAACGACACGGACAACGAAGAGGATGGCGACGATGGTGACGATGAGGCCAGCACCGACAACACCGGCAGGGACAGTCATGACAGGGATGCTGATGGCACGAGCGGAAGCCAGCTCCCTCTTTCCATTGCCTAATACTGAGCAACGAGCATCGCTTGCTGTGTGGAGACATATTATGAGAGACACGCGAATGCGTATTCTTGTCTTCGGCGTCAAGGCCCCCGCAAGGGAAGAATGTTCTTGGGTGAACTTCTTCCTTCCTTTCTTTGCTTTTCTTCTTTACTCTGTCTTTTGTTTTTACCCAAGGAAGACAACCTGCGGTGCCTGACGGTGATCATGGAAAATATATATGGAGGACTCTGCGAAAGAGAGACAGACATCACCCACTTAAGTCGTTCTTTTCGTTGAAGACTTGCAACAAGTAATCTTTCTCTGTCTGTATGGGCTGACAGACGGATAGACTGATCGATCAATTGGCTGACATGTGAATGAACGAATGTATGAATGTATGAAAGACTGTGAACGAATGAGAAAATAGAAGAGGAACAGAACGTGAATACCACCCATTAGTCTGGATTTAATTTTTTTTCTTGTAATTTCGCTTTGCCTTTCGCTGCATTCTTCGAGGTTACTTAGAGCCGCAATAAGCTCAATTCTAGGACAGAGAAAAGAGGCGCCACAGGCAAAGAAGAAGACCTGGCTTAAACCCCCTCACCCAGACCCACGTCATCACAACGCAGGCGAGGTCCATGCAACCCACTTCAGAGACGGAAAGTTCCAAATGGTCCAAATGGTCCTACATGCTACTACGGGTCAACAGCACACGCAACTTAGGCGGCATCCTGCTCCTTGTAGTCGGTGATGACCTCGGAGTCCATGGCCTTGGTGACGGTGACAGAGACGTCCTTGCCGGCATCAAGGGCGGCGTGGATCTTATCACCGAGATCAGAGTCCGGGGAGTTCGAGTCGGGGCACTTGAGATCCTCGCGGGTCTCGCCGGCCTCGTCCATGAGGGAGCAGAAGCCATCCTCGGACACGTCGAGAAGGGTGTACGTGGAGACGGTCACAAAGGGGGCGGTCATGTTGTGCGACGTGGGGGAGATATCGACCTTCTTGGCGCCGGTGAAAATGTCAAGGCCGGTGATGTTAGCCTTGGCGTGACCGTGCTTGCCGGTCTTCGAGGTGGTCACTTCGATCACCTTGCAGGGGAAGCCCTTGAGCATGACGATCATGCCCTTCTTCACCTCACCGGCACGGATGGGGTACGTCTTCTCGGCGACCTCGCCGGCAGACTCGAACGTCTCGACCTCAGTCATTTTTGCTGTCTTGGTGGTTACGGAAGGGTGAAGGTTAAGGATGCGAACTGTGGAACCTGTTCAATGTAAGTGCAGCACAAGAGTCTCTCGCGTTAGTGGTTTGCTTCTTCATGTGAGTTGTGTTGTGCACCTCGCCACGGCGTCTGTCAACTCAACTCTCCGTCGGTTCCCAAGCAGTTACCTGCAGGGGAGAAGAAGGAGAGTAAAGCGAATGATTCAATCGATTCATCGACGAATAGACACATGGATGGATTTGGATGGATAGGAAAGCCTGCCTGATGCACAACCGAGCGAGAGAGATTTAAAAAAAAAAGGAGATGCAGGGCCGTCGCCAGCTTCACCCCCCTATACTTCTCCCTGAGCGCCGGGGCAAACGCACGGCCTCCTCGACGCTCGCTCGAACACGCGCACACATGCAGAGGCGATCAGCCGGGCAGCGCGGTCACGCGGTCGTGCAGAGTCCAGGCTCCACGGACCGCGCGAGCGCGGGCGCGGGCGCGGGCGCGGAGGCGAAGACGGGCTTCGGTTCGTTCGCCGCTCGTTCGAAACTCAGGCCCCATCGATTTCCATCCCGTTCCTCCGCTCTTGCCTTCGCGCGCGGACGCGGGCGGGGCGCGAGCGCGACGCGTTCC